>JABYQR010000296.1:0-56932 GCA_022592445.1 Cytidiella melzeri
AGGCTACATGGACGTTGGAAGAAATTGCAATTCCTTGTCAAATGGGAAGGGTATTCAGACGGACACAATAGCTGGGAACCAGTAGAAAACCTCGAGAATAGTCAAGAAGCAATTGACGACTTCTACAAAGCAAACCCCGGAGCGCCCCGGGTCATCAAAGCTTCACTCTTCACGGATCTCCGCTCGCATTTTCGGGAATTCAATACCCAGACCGACCCCGCTTTCCTTCGCACGATCTATCCATCTACATACGATCTTAGCTGGGATGAAGGCAAACACATCGGTCTGGATATCTCAAGAACATCACACTGACGGGTAACGTCGAGTCAACGACACCAGAAGGGGAGAAACTTCCTAGCATCCTTCTGACTAGACAATCGGGGCAATTCTGCTGAATCCCTGTAGACGGGTAGAAGACCTCTATCACCACAGCACAGTGATGCTTCGCGAGGACGCTCGATTTTAGGAGGGGGGTAATGTCATGGATGGCCTGACTAGCCCTTAATTTTCGCAATTTACCTCTTGTTTTTATCTGTAAAACTCCGGGCTACAACCTAGTTTCAATTCTCTCTGCATAAACTCCTTTGCACGTCTATTAAGCGCCCGTATCACGTGGCTTAGACGCTCCACACGGTCACATTACTTGCTACTACGTCACACTGGCATGTGACTTAGCTTAAGTAAGACCACATGGCTACAAGCACATGGCTCAGCCCATAGCTAGGGTTTGACGTCATAGATACTGTCCACATGGGCTCCTTATTGTTCTTTCCTTATTGTTCTCTTTATGGAAGGATGTTCTCACAGGTGTGGGAATGGAATACAATAGTTGGTCTCCTTTTAGATAGATTCTCTCACGGGTAGAGTTCTTGGCAAGGTCTAGACAATAGCTATTGTTCTCCTTTAGGTAGTTCTTTTGTTCTTCGTTCCCATGGCTTCTTGCAAAGCCTGCCCTCAACATGGTCTGTGCGCAGGTCCCTGAAGTCTATATAAGCAGCTACATGTACGCTCCTAGCCCCCATCTCGACCTCTTGGTCTTTACTGGGCTAGGTAAGCAAACCCCTCCTGTACTACATAGCTAGTAGTACCCAATACTAACTTGGTCTTTACTGGGCTAGACAACTTGTATAAAGTCTGATAGCTGGTGAGAGCACTGTGCTACACGCCTGCCACCACCTCCTCGTCGATATCCACTTCGTGTCCCTGTCTGTCACGTCGAGCCTTGTCTCCGTGTCATTGCCTCCTGAGGTTTTTTTGGAACACCCTCCGCACAACCCTTCCCCATCTCCTTGACCAAGACGTTGCCAATCTTGCAAGACCGTTTACCGGTCCTGCAAGCATAACACGCCTTGCTGTTTGTTTTTGCATCCAACTCCCAGAAGCACTCGGACTTGTACTTGATTCACGTATTGCATCTCACATCAGACGTGCTCCAGTGGACCTCAATGACGGTCTCTCCGTGAACAACCCTTGTCGTCTTTGTAATGACTTGGGCCTTCTTTTCTTTTGGGGTCCGCTCCGCGTCCTCCATCTCCGCGTCCTCCTCCTCCTCCTCATCCTTGTCCGTTTCCCAGTCCTCCTCGTCTTTGCCGTAGGGACGTATTGCAAGGTTGCAGGACTCAAAGTCTTGCTATGCCAAATCGTGCCTGCAACAAACGGAGAAGGTGTCGTCGACGCAGTCGCCGCAAGCTTTGCCGCAATCTCAGCGGCCGCCGACTCTACAATTGCCTTGCGCCACATCTCTGCTGCGGCCCTCTTCTCCAGCATCAACCGCTTACCCTCAGTGGCCACCTTTTTCTTCGCCTCCTCAGCTTCCGTCTTCTTCCTCGCCTCCTCAGCCTCCATCCTTGTCTTCTCCTGCGCTGCAGCAACTAACTCCGCTGTCCTTCGGCATTCCTCCTCAGCCGCTGCCTCCGCCCTCAACTCCTCTTCCTCCTGCTCCATCCTCGCCAGCTCGGCCTTCCTCTCGGCAATTTCTCGCTGCCTCCGTGCAAAACAATCAGCGGCAGTCTCTGGAAAGGAGTCGTTGAAGTCACCCTATCTCCACCAAGGAGCAGAGATGCTCACCATTTGGGGTGGACATGTTGCTGCTGGGTACTGGGTAGTGGTGGTTGAAGGAAGAAAAGTTGAAGTCCAGCACTCGCACACTCTCAGGACTTTATACCAAAACTCCAGATCTCTGATGCGGATACATTAGAAGCATTGCCCTCATGGGTTCGGGCCTTAAGGGTGAGGTACTGTTACAATCCGGCCCAACCACCCAACTTCACGTGACCTCCGCACCCAAACACCGCGCTGCATATGCCGCATCTCCGCACCGACATCATTGTGACCCTTATCATCCGTTTCCTTTACATCATGCTGTGTTACAGTTCTCTTATCTCTCCGCAAGAATGCTCAATTTCCTTTGTTCCGCTTTCGTCTACTCCTGTCAGACTTGGAATCATTGTAGTATATATACAAGACCCAACTGTAGTAAATAAGCAATTCAAATATTGAATAAGACTTCCCTTCTTATCCTCTCTTTGTCTGCATTCAACTTCACTAGCTGAAGTCGTCTTACTCGTCGTTGTCCGATGTCCCCTAGCTATCTCCAGTGTTCCAATCACCACACCTCCGCAGGTCCACATTTCGATTGAGCCTTGCTCTCAAACCTTTGATCCTGCTAAGTCCAAGTTTGAGTCACAAGAATCTTGAGCGGCGCAACTTAACTAGTTGAAGCCAAGACTCATTCTGATCCCCCTTGTTCACTCCACTGCTTCCGCATCTGACATGGATAGTCCAACAGAGACCGGATTTTTCCAACAATGTCACAAGTTTACAGCCTTGGGCGCCTATCTAGAGTGCTTATTTTCCGGCTAGGAGCGTTACCGGACCTAACCCTAACCCGGGTCACGTGACATCCTGCCTTATTTATCAATAGTCCAGACCCAAACCCTAGACTCAGTCTGGAGCGGTTCCAGATCAACCTAGGCTATTGTTCTATTGTTCCTCTTCCATTGATGGGGATTCCCCAGGGATTCCCCCAGGTCTTATTGTTCTATTGTTCTTATCCTATTGATCTATTGTTTTATTGTTCTACGTACCCTGGTCCTTGACAGTTACTCAGGTCCTTGACAGTTACCCTGGTTCCTTATTGTTCTATTGTTACTCCAGTCCCACAGTTACTCCAGTCCCTAGTGTGGGAACTGGTGCACAGACCACCCAGACCCAGTATATATAGTACCCCTTACCCTCCCTGGTTCTGCATCTTGACCTCTTTGTCATTTGCACTGCCAGGTGAGTTACTCAATGTAACCTAGTATAAGCATAATATTAACTTCGTCATTTGCACTGCCAGTATCCGGCCCCAGTGCCTGCTTGCCTGCTCATCATCGACTTTGACCTCGTTGTCGTCGTTGGAGATCCACCCCCTTCCTCTCTACTTCACTCCCTTTTTAGGGTTATTAGCATAGCAGCAGTTGCTCCGCGACAGCATCTCTGCAAACGCCGCAGCTCCGCGTCCCTCCCCCTTTAGTCTTGCTCTTAACAGATTCCATTATCATCCTGGCCACACACAATGCAATACTTGCACCTTATTGCATTGTGTTCCAGTGGTTTCCATGGCTGAATAGCAGAAGTCCCATGAGGCTTCTCCTAACTCATGTTTTGAATACCAAATTTATGCATACTAAAGGCCCAGTCAGCACCATTCAGTTATGTAGGATGCTCAGTTATTGCTTACGCTCTCTATTCAGTAGTATTAGCAAGCCGGACTGTGCGTTAACAATCCTTACTCATATGACATGACTGTAGCATTAGTAATCTTGTTGCAGACATGTGTATATACCACACCTAGAGAGCAGCAAAATATCAAGACACTTACTCCTACAGCTGGCTGACCTTTTAAGTCATCCTCTGCACTCGTAACTTTCAAACAACTAGTACAGTCTTTTGGGTTGCCTTTGTTCAGAACTTTTTTCCCTTGGAGTTGGCTGTTTACAGTAACATCCACAGCAACATTTTTGTTGCTTTTATATGCTACCCAACATACAATAACTCAAAATGAACCAGAATTATTGGTATCAGCTGCTAGATCTTTACAACCAATACATAGCATGGATAGCAGCCATGTCACAGATACTAGCTGGCAGTTATATAGTGCTATACATCTATTGCCATGGCTACCTTGCTCAACGTGCACTGGAACATACTGTCCTACCACCTCCTAGCCGGCTGCCCTTGATGTGGCGGAAAATGCAGCATGGCATAACTAGCACAATTACTTCAGTCACTTGATTCTAGTGAAGCAGCTAAAAGAACATACTCATGTATGGCATTGGCTCTCCACCTTTCCTCAGAGTTGAACCATTCATTATTTACTAGCTTCCAAATGGTCCTGTTAATCCCACCCTCCGGTGGTGGACGCCTGTAGTTTTTAATACCCTTTTGCACATGTTGCAACCTCAATTTGGCATTGGTTGTTGACATCTTCTCCAAATCTGCCCACTCTTTGGGTGACACCGAGAATGGGTTGTGGTTGAGAAAGTCAAATTCACCTGCACTGCCTGTGCTCCCTCTGGCTACGTTGTTCAAGTTGAGGTTGTTGGAGGAAGTTGGATGGAGGTCAAAGGAAGTTGGATGTAGTGTCATGCTGGAGGAGGTTGGGTGGGATTCTGACCTGCCATATGGGGCAGCAGACACAATCAATGTGCTGAGAAACACAGTGGTAAACAAAACAAGAAAGGTTGAGAAGTGCATGGCAGTGTATCAAGTATAGGATGTCAAAGGTTTGAAAAGGGTTTAGAAGCCAGTAAGATGGTTAGCTGTAAAATCAGTGTCAGCACAGTGACCCAAGATGAGTGCATGAACATTTACTTACCGACCAGCGCTGCAGTAATGAAAAGACTTGGGACAATGGAAATGTGCTGTTAACCACACTGAGGTATGTGAATGGTGAAAAGCCTCAAGCCCAAGCAGGGAGCTTTATAGACTCTGTGGTTTGTGCAGTGTTGGTATCAATGCAACAGTCACTGCACACATGATACTGATGCTCTGAGGATTAGGGGTCCTAGCATAAAACCTGTTACATGCATCCATCAAAACCACAACTGCAGGCTATGTTCTGCACGCTGTGATGAAGACAAGGATTTGTGCCATAGAAAAACTTGATGCTTGAGCTCCCAGTCCCCATTCTTTGTCAATGTTCAACCAGTCTCAGAATCTTCAGCCAGTCCAGCTGGTTCCAATTTAATGGGCATAGTCAAAGTATGGATAGAGAGGCAATCTACACATTGTGAGGCTATGCTGCATGGTAAAGCAATGCCACAGAGATACAAAATAGCTCAGATCACAATTTGCTACACTTTTCTATGGTCTGACTATGTGGAAGATCTCCCAAACACATGCCTACTGATTTGAAACAGTTCTGTAGTTTCAACCCTCATCAAAAGCGCAGCTTCCAATCCCAGTTGAAACGTGGACACATCACATGTTTGGAATCCATCAAGTTGTGGCCCATCAAATCTGATTGTGATTGCGCAAACAACAATTATAGTTTCTGAAGAAAGAAGCAGAATTGTCCCAGTGTGCACTAGTGCTTAGCAGATACCATCAAATGTTTCAACTAGGGTGTATTTAATTATTACCATTGAATACTAATATCACATGTTGGTTGTTGGATAATAATGTATTTGATAGTGTTAGTATTGGTTAGTATGAGTATTTATTGGCATGTAATGAACATTAATGATATAGCCAGCATTTGGGTAATTCAAGTCCAAGTCCTTGCTCACCTGAGTCCCTGACTGCCTCGCATTCACAATGAACACCTCATACGTTGTAAGATGAACTTATGAAGACAGCAAGATGGTATGCATGAAAATTAGTATACACTCTAAGTAGCGTCACTGTAAATGTTGCCACCACTTCATTGGAGCTTGGCCTGTTCTGTTGTCTTGCAACTGGACAGTGCTACTACATAGACTTTGAACAAACTGGAACATGTATGCCAATATACACAGGTGACCACAGCTGCAGTCAATGATATTCACTTGCTCCAGATAGACACACCAAGGAAATACTCAATACCCTCACCAAGCCCAATCTGTAACCAGTCCTTCGGTATGGCAGTCTTTGATGCTTTCCTGGCCCCAAGAGATGAGCAAGAGCCCCTCATAGCATGCTTGCATGAGGAAAATAGCCTCTCAACTGAGACACTGACACCAGGAATTGCAAGAATGCCTTGTGCATTGTGAGAGAGGGTGAAAAAGACCTTTGCATGACTCTGTTATGCACAGTCTTCATGCCCTACTATTTTTATTAATTTAATAGTAGCTAGCCTGCCTTTGCTCTGACACTTTAACTTGTCTTTCCTCTATTACTTCTCTGTCCTTGTCATCTCTGTTTAACACGGACCATAACATCATCAACTTCCTTTGTGTTTGCATTGGGACCTTGGACTCAACTCCAATTGGTTACTGCTGCCTTGATTCCTGAGATATGTTGAGACAAGCTGAGATGTGTTGAGGGGTGTTGAGATGTGTTAAGGCAGGCTGAGTTGAGTTGAGACATGGTGAGACGAGCTGTGTCAAGTTAGGTTGAGCCATGTTGAGACATGTTGAGATGTGTTGAGACACTGTGTCAAGTTAGGTTGAGCCATGTTGAGACATGTTGAGATGTGTTGAGACATGGTGAGACATGTTGAGATCAGCTGAGACATGTTGAAGCATGTTGAGGCCAGCTGAGACATGTTGAGACGTGTGATGTTGTGTTGAGATGTGTTGAGGCAAGCTGAGTTGAGCTAAGACGTGTCGAGACATGCTGAGCTGTGTTGATGAGTTGAGGCACATTGAGACATGTTAAGCTGAGTAGTTGAGCTGTGTTGAGGCAAGTTGATTCGAGCGGAATCAATCTGATGCCTGTTGAGACGTGTTGGAACACGCTGTGTTGAAACTAGCTAAGTGGTGTTGAGACATGTTGAGCTAAGTTGTGTGGAGTTGAGTTGAGACATTCTCAGCTGTGTTGAGCCAAGTTGAGCCAAGTTGAGATATTTTAATCCAAGTTGAGGTATGTTGAGATATGTTGAGTCAGGTTGAGACAAGCTGAGTCAAGTTGAGTCAATTGATGCATGTTGAGACAAACTGAGTTAAGTGGAGATGTGTTGAGACATGCTGAGATGCATTGAATAAAGCTAAGTCATGTTGAGATGTGTTGGGACAAGCTGTGTTGAGTCATGTTGCGCCGTGTTTAGACGTGTTTAGATGTTTTGAGACATGTTTGGACATGTTGAGGCAAGCAGTGTTAAGTTGTGTTGAGGTGTTGAGACGTGTTGAAATGGGTTGAGACCAGCTGGGATGTGCTGAGACATAATAAGGGGTGTTACAATTTGTGAAGAATGAAGTAGATTCATTCCAGTGCAGGTGACTGCTTTGATGTCCCTGTAGATGTAACATGTGTCACAGATCTTCAATGATTCTACAAGACTTAACAGGCAACAGTATTGATGGGATTATTTAAGCACTTATTAGGTGTCCATTTAACCACTTATTCAGCGCTTATCCAGCGCTCATTCCGGCCCCTATTTCAGCGCTTATCAATTGATGCACTGATGTGCCCTCTGTCTCTGATGCGCTGATGCACTCCTTTCCTTATCTGTGTATCACATGATAGAACTCTCTGGAACCTTGTGAAACATGCTGGAAGTATGTTGTCATAGTGTAGAACATTCTAGTAGATGATGTCATAGTTCTTAGAACCTTCTGGAAAAGTCCAGCCTTGTCTTAGAACAAGCTAAAACAAGTGTAGCCTTGGGACTGAGTCATGCTATTGGTTGATTATTGAAGTAGCACCACTAAGGCATAGGGCATGCTTAGTAGAGTAGATTACTTTGCTTACTCATGTAGGTATTAGGGGTCTTAGGGTAGTTCCTGGGTTCCTTCCCTTCATGTATATATAGAAGCACTCCTGAGGGCATATCCCCTCAGTCTTATCCACTCTGTTGAACCAAAATTACTTGGTACCTCACAGTACTTTGCTCACCACACCTCTTACTCTCTATCTCACTAGGAGACCAGTTATTGTATTCCATTCACACCTGTGAGAACCCTCTTCCATAAAGAGAACATTGGCAAAAGAACAATAGAAGTCCGTGTGAGCAGTATCTATGACGTCAACCCCTAGCTATGGGCTGACCATGTGGTTGTAGCCATATGGTCTTACATAAGCTGAGTCACATGCCAGTGTGACATAGCAGCAAGTAATGTGACAATGTAGAGTGTCTAAGCCATGTGATACAGGTGCTTAATAGACGTGCAAGGGGTTGTGCAGAGAGGGTCGCAATTGGGTTGCAACCAGGTTTCAACCAGGTTTCAAAGGTAAAAACAAGAGGTAAAATGCAAAACGTAAGGGCTAGTCGGGCCATCCACGACCATCCACGACAGATTTCTTGATAAAAGTATGTATTTAGGGTGTTGAATTGGAGACCCAATTTGCAATCACTAACAAGATGGCTTATAAAAGTGACACTTCAAAACTATTATAAAATTAAGTATGTTGGGCATGTTGGTAACAAGAGTTGTTACAAGTAACAGACTTTCTGCCAGTGTTTGACACTGAATCATTGTGGGCAAGTTAGTACCAAAGCAAGTTAGTAACAAAAGTTTATTTGTTTTGAAGAATTACTGATACATTCAAGCATTCCAGTAAAGTTTGTGACAAAAGTTGTTACAGGGAACAAACTTGGGCAAACTAGACATGAAAATTGTTATCAGTAACATAATTACTCAAAAATTACAGAATCAAAACTTAATCGAACATAAGTATTCTGTGCATGTTAGTAGCCAAGGCTGTTATCACCAACATCACGCTTATAAACCTCATATTAGTATTTCTTGCAATTTAGTCACCAAGATTGTTACCGGTACCAAAATTACTTATAACAGTAAGGTTTCCTGACAAATTAGAACCAAAAACTGTTACCAGTGTACTTGTAAGGATAAGGGTTCACAATCCCTTTTGAAAGTAAGTATCCCAGGCAAGTGAGTAACAAAAGTTGTTATCACTCTCAGGATTGCATATAAATCTAAAGATTTTGAACCTGTTAATCACAAATGCTGTTGCCTGTAAGGAAGTTATACTCATAACAGTAAGAACTATGTCCTACTAACAGAAGCAGTTATCAATAAACTCTAAAATTAGATATTTCAGACTTGTTAGTCATGATATTTGTTACTAGTAATAAGATCATGATGAAACAGGTCAATTATGACAGTGAGCATTCCAGACAAGGTGAAATTGGAACTGATTACCATCAACACCATCATCTTTGCAGTCAGGCCAACAGATGCTGTATGTAACTCCAAGCACATTTGCAATGTCACAGTAACTTCTAGGTGCCATTGATCACAACAAGGTGATGTTGACAGATATGATAAGTCTCCACACAACTCTTGTAGTTATGCTGTGCCTATGCCCCCTTGTTTTTGAACAGAGCTGAATTGTTGAAGTGGATATAGCACAATGATTCACTCAAACAAAAAAGTATTTGATGACACAATCAAATCTGCCACGTCATCTTTCTGCCAAGTTTCATAAGGATACAGGTTGATAAATTTAGAAACTGTACTTGCCACATGCTGGCCCTGCTACCATCAGTGGAAGAATCAAGGGCAGTGCTCAATGCTGATGCAACCACGTCCTGTTGATGTCTGAACTGCTTCATGCCCATTGAAATTGCCACAGGTTGTTTTCTGATTGTGACTCCGGCTTAGGGAGCAACCAGTGGTTGTGAAACTTTGTGGAACAAGCAGATGCAGTGCTTGCTGCTGATGCAACCACAAACTTACACTGTCCAAGAATGTAGAGGTTGAGAATTTTCTGTGAGCTTCTGACGTACTGGTAATTCTTGCTCGGAGCCAATAATATTTGTGGCATGTCTTCTGATTGTATTCCTTATTCAAAAAGCAACCAATATCTGTAGTTTGCTGTACATGTACCTGACCAGAAATTGACATCATGTGCCAGCAGGAGTGGAGTTTGAATCTGAGTCTGGATGACTTGTTTCAGTAGACTGGCTATCAATTGCTCAATTGCACCTCAGTTGACATGGTATTTGTAACAGGATGTTGCCACAAGATAAGGCTATCCAATGGTGTACAATATGTACCAATTTGTACCCACATGCAGTCTGTACCGCTCAAAAAGTGCATTTCAATTGCAAAAGTGATGTGATACAAATTTATGAAGGACTGATAACAAAATCAGTGTGATGCCATGAACTATATTCATTGCTTTGATATTGAATCTGTTACTGTCTGTATTCTCCCAGCAAATTCCCACACTTTGGGGGAAAAAGGTTCACATCTGAAAAAGCATCAATGTGCTGGAACACACTGGAACAACTCTTCTTCATTCTTCAGGAAATGTGATTGTAACTATGGTACAGCTGTTTCAGACATTTGTAAATGATGTGTAGTCACAGACCTTGCCCCTATTGGATGCTGTTCCATTTTTATAAAACATGTTTAATGATTACATCTTTTGTTTCATCATGCAGGCACAGCCTTTGTTGCTATTCTTCAGCCATATATGACCCTTCCCTCTGGTCCTCTATTCTCACATTTTTCTCCCTGTTTACCACCCACAGTGAGTGTCCCCCCATTTCTTTTACATCATGCTGTAAGCTCATATGCTGTTGTGTCTAGTTAAGTCATCTCCTGGTATACTAGGTACAGTCTATCCCATTATTGTGCTCTCTTTTGCACCTGGGTGAACTTCTCTGCTTGTGTGTACTAGGTCCTTGCAGTCTGCAGTGAGGTCATAACAGCACATCCACCCTGCCAAAAGAAGATATCCTTTCAATACATCATTATACAGGTCCTCTCAACACTACAGCACTGGTTGGTAAGTACAATGCTGCTTAATTACTTGTACAAGAATTGGTCTTAGTATTAGCTGGCTGTCTTACAATTTGTTTTTGTAGCTTGGCATGCATTTGTCAAAATGTGTTGCTTGGTTTGCTGTCATTGTCACATTCTATACTGTGACTGTGTCTGGCCGCCCCTATGTTCCAAATATAACCCATCAAACCCAGCCCGCCTCCATGTTCCAAATAAAACCCATCAAACGCAGCTCAGCTGCCACGCAGGAGCACAGTTATCCCAATCCTCCAGCATATTTACCCCTTGATCCTCCCCTCGCATTTGGTCCCTTATGGACAAAGGTAACAACTCCTGCCCTGAGGGCTTTAAGACTGCTTGAGTTTACCGACTTGAAAAAGACTGTCTGGACCAAGATGATATACGATCTACCACTTGATAGAGATGCCGAAAAGGAGTTTTTGACCTTTTTGACTAGACAGGATCGCTTTCTGGTTGATGAAGAAAGACAACGCCTAGGAATTACCCTGCCGGCATACCATGCCTCTGACCCCGCCAGTGAACCTCCTCCCAGCCGGTACCGCCACTTGTTTAATCACTAATAGCAAGTCTGGCAATGCTGTCCATGGGCTAGGGCTAGCTACATTTGTTGATGGTTCTGATTAAATAAGTCTATAGTGGCAGTTTGTGTCAAAACCATTTGTACAGGGTTAATTGAGGTCCTCCCCTTCATGTATATATAGAGGCACTCCTGAGGGCATATCCCCTCAGTCTTATCCACTTTGTTGAACTAGGACTACTCAGTACATTACAGTACTGCGCTCATCACGCTTTCTACTCTCTATCTCACTCAATCTCCCCAAGTGTATCAGCTTACCTAGTGAGTAATCACCTTAACTGTTACAACATCAAGCCCTGTTTCTGTGTCATTGGTGGTTCCATGTGTATTGCTTCTACACCCATCCATTCTATGTTGCACTCAAAGATGATCTGTTGATTGAATGGTCATTGGAGTCCAATTGTCCGTGCACTAGCATAACAGTCAATGTTAAGGATTCAGATGATGATGAGGTTGAAGACGTTGTGCAGCAAGAGGACAACGGCTCACGCAGCTCTGAGCCAGTATGTACCTACAGTCTGGCACATGCAGTACAGAGCTAACTGTATATATTGAGTTGACTTGTCACCTGCAAAGCCACTACCAACAGGAAGGGATGGCTTGATGTTTACATGGGCAGGTGGCGGTGCTGGTTTTGATGTAAGTCAATAACATAAACTTTTTCTGGGTGTGCTCTGTTAGATATCATACCTCATAATAACTCAATGACAAGGATGAACGTGATGTAGACATGTTCATACTGCAACTCAAGGAGGCAGTTGATATAGTGGAGAAGCAGTGTCTGCATTTCCATCTGGATTGCTGGTTTATACTCGATGCAAGGGAGATCTTCCGAGCAGGCAATCAGCTTGTTCAGAAAGTCAAACATCATGAGAGGCAAGGAACAGTGCAAGTTCACGACAGGCACTTCCCTCAAACCCTTATAGGCTATAGATACACACAAAAATTGGCTAATCAATTTGACTGTATGTATTACCTTACTTTCAATGTCTGTCTCTACACCATGTAACAACGATCATTGCCACTGTACTTTTATTTGTGCTCCCCCCCACTGCCTGAGATTTGCGCGCCTATCAAGCGGACTTTGAAACCCGACAAGGACTTGTTGGGAGATTAACCTCAAGTCTCGGCACACACCAACGGTACACGACTCGTTCACTGACAGGTGTTTCAACAACACGATCGACATGTGCGTATGTTTTTCCTAAGAAAAAAAATGTAAACAAATCAAACAAAAAACTTTACCCTTCACTTTCCCCTCAGTAGCGAGCTGAACGAAATCAAAAGCAGGTCGAATTCCATCCTCATCTGCGGGACAGGGCCTGAGTGAGAGCAGCCAGTACTGCCTCCGCGTTTGCACATGCCAGGAAGTTTTGTTGGGTCGGTCATAAACAGTCATCGGGGAATATTGGGGGTGTTGTGCACGTTGATGGAAGACCATGATGACGGCACGCGCTGTTAAAGATATAGAAACGGTCTCGAAGATTCCTGCTGGGAAGAGAGGACGTGTGGTGCTGCGGCGCATACAAACACGCTGATCCAATTTTTTCTCTTTCTGTCACAGTGGAAAGTTGACGAAAAAATGTGAAACACACAGTGGATCACGCGAATAGCAGTTATCAGAGGGTATCGACGATGACATCCGAGTCTATATTGTAGCCTTCGAGTACGGTCGTGTGGCTGGGTGCTGCAGCAGTACGAAGGAGTGGAACTGACGTAGGACGCAACTTTGTCGAGCGTTGCACAGACGGCACGAAAAACGCGCTTCCCGTAGAGAATAGCGCCGTTCTGTCGATTATCGACGGTGCAGGAACCTTCTGCACGAGCTCTTGAGAGTCGATGTTGTGTATCTGGATGCTGTCGTCCGTCATCAGAGCCATCACATGCGGATGATCAAACGCTGGAAATGAAATAAAAGTCAACTACATTTTAAAAGCGAATGATAGAGGGGACGGAATACTGACCGACTGCTTTGGGATGAGTAGGCCACTGCAACGTCCCGCGAACGGGATCACCGTTTCCATCGATGAACAACCCGAGCGTGCCGTTTCCAGTCCAAGAAAGGATCAAAAACTCGACCTCGTTGATCACCAATATAAACGGCTTGACAGGGCCTGATCCTTCCGTTTGCGACAACGGCAGGAGTTGGAGCATTGAGGCCGCGTGGAGATCAATCATGTTGTAGAACTTTTGATCGGCGACGCATAGGAACTTTCCGTTGCGTCGCGCGAGAGTTGCACGAGAGGGAAGGGGGATTTCCTATCCAGGGTGTACAAACGTCAGAAAAAACGAAAAAACAAACATCCGTTGACGACTTTTGTTACTGGCTGACTTTTTGGAATATGAGCCTTTCTCGAAGGATGTACAATGCGACAGACGTCTTTTTGAGAACGCAGAGGTCGACGGGGTCCGTTGGTTGCGCCGTGTCAGCTTTCGGAGGCCCTCTGCAGACGTGCTGTTCGTCGACGGCAAAGGTGACGACGTTGCGCACTGGCGGGATCTGCACGAGATCGAGGTTGGGTAGCGTATAGATGAAGATGTTACGGTCTAAGTGGGGTTAGCAGTTCGTTTGAGTGGACAGATGGGATAAGGCTACTCCCCTGACAGAACTAACGCGCGAGATATGCTCGCGGTGAGGACAATGTCGTCAATGGCCTTGTTGGAAGGAATGCTCTGACGGGATAGTAGCGAATAAAATCCTATCTGTCCATGTTCAGCAAGCAGAGATGGGTCCATCAGTAACCAGGCATACCTCGCTAGGACTGTTCCGCTGGATAGACAGCCGCAAAAGTTCTCCATTCGAACATCCGACGTACAGGTCGGAACCTGAAGGAGACTCGTCAAATACAAAGACGACGAGAGACACGAAACTCTTGCCTACGGCTCGTGCGCACGATATCTTGCAAGGAGTATCATGTAAACCTGGGCAGCCGTCAGTAGTGGTGCAAAATAGACAGAATACGAGGCGGTCACCATCGACGTCCGGAAGGACAGCATCCACAAGCGATCGTAGCTCGTACATAGGCATTTGGGTCAACGCCATAATGTGCAAGCTTTACAGTAGTGGTCAATTGCTCTCTCTCTCAGCTGACGTCTCTGATCTGTACTTTGGTCAGCCCTGGGTTGTAGCAAACAGTTGAGAACCACACGTAGAGTTACTATGCCATCGCAACTCACTCACGTGGGCAGAATCTGGCGACTGAACGAATGACAGCACTCGTCCAAGTTGTGTTGCGTTCAGCGACGTCTCCAGACTCCAAAGGCGGATCAATTGAAACTAATTGGCGCTCAGCATTTACGCGCACCTCTCATATTTGCACGCGTCCGTTATAGCATCATGATCATCCATCCCCCCCGAAAAAGCTATCCTCATATCGTAAAACTAGTTTTACAGCAGAGGCCGCCAAAGTCCATACAAAAGCATCGTTCAAAAACTGTCCAACCGTCCATCATACCTCAAGCAGCCTTATGTGTATATTACGCGGGAGGAGGGTATGGTGGGTTAGTTCAGCTGTTTGAATGTTTTTTTTGGATCCAGCGAATGGAAAATCATAAACGTACGTTTCGTTTCCAGCAAAAAAACACTCTCTACACGTCGATCGACGTGAGAGTAGCGATCGAGGATGATACGACCGGGGTAGGACTTGGTGAAAATATGAGGTAACAATCGATTTTTCTTCTTCTTCGCGTCTTGGAAAAGAAAATGTGCTTACACTGCGATATGTTCGAACCCGAAACCACTATTACATAAGTGATTTACCAAATTGTCTCATTGGGCTGGGCTTGAGGTTATGAACTCACAGGCTTTCGAGAGACGTGATGACGCTACCGTCGTCGATATCTGGGGCTCCGTCAAAGCGGGCAACGTGAGAGGGCGAGTGGGGAGGTGGAGGAGTCGGTGCTGCGAGTCCGAGGGACGTCATGGAGAGGAGAGCGACGAAAAGAAGTGGGGTTGGAATTGTTAAAAGCATTGTGTTCTAGTATTTGATAGAGCTGCGAGATGAGGAGGGTTGAGCGTTATACGTGTGGAGTGTGTTTCTTGTGTGTAGGAACTGACTGACCTGCGCAGCAGACGGAAGAAATGAAAGAATGAAAGAATGAATAGGACTGGAGGGGGGCTTGTCGAGGAGACACTGCTGAGAGACTCTCTCTATATATACCGCGGCTCTCGAGGATGTGACAACCATCCGAACGAACGAGCGGATGGGATCCAAGAGAAGGAGAAGAAAGTTGGCGAAAACGATGTCAACACTTCGGGTGTGTGATTGAGATTGAAGTGCTATACGTACACGCATCTGATCGATCCGATTCAACAATGAAGAAAAAGACGAGGGGAGTACACCCGATGGATGGTATCCCTAAGGAGGGAGATGCGACGGTGTGAGTGAGTGAGTGTGCAGTCAATTTCGAGTTCGACTGGACGTATCGACAAAAAACACACACATACACGCACACACATATCGTGGCTGGCGAAGTCACTACCGTGGATGAATTCACGCTGTTCCGTGCTTAAACCTGCAAACGTGTGAGACACTGCGATACTGGCTTTCATACAGTAAGCTACTGAAAACAACATACCGGCCAGCCGCGACTGTTTCTGTGCATCGTCACGAGCTGTCTCCGCACCCGTGCTATTCATGATGCGTTTGGACTGCTTCGCCGAGCGCCCCCATTGCGAATAGCGCACATTGGCCTTCGAGGACAACGCACCCCGGTGCTTGTTGAGTATACACAATGTCAGTAGATGTCCTGCATTAAGGTGGCTGTAGAGATATACTCACCTTTTTCTAGCAAGAAGAAGTGGACGCCTGGCAACACTAAGGGTGGGGCGGGCAAAGGAGGCGTGTTGAACGAGTCGCGCTGTAAGTTCTGTGTCAACTCAGACACTCAATCAGCTCAAAATTATTCACAAGATTGACTGCGTTTGCTTGTCCGCAACTGTACAACAAAACGAAGAGAGTCGGCGCCAACTCCGCAACGTGGCTGTGGCCACATTGGGCAAAGAAGCTCGATAGAGTGCGGCGCGCGTGACAGAGAATGTTCGTTTTGGCAGCTGAAGAGCTTGCTGCTCTTCTTCGACGTCTAGGACGATGGCTTGCACGTCCTCGCCTTCGTCCGCCACCCCTCTTTCTCTCTCTCTCTCTCTTTACCACCACCACCACTCCCCCTCCCCGCCCTCGTCCGCGACGACCAGCCGCTCGTTATATGCCGTATCATTAATTCTCTACTCGCAGGCAAATTTGCCTAGTCCACGGTGCCTCCATAGCTTCCATGGCATACTCGTCGGTAACCAACATACAGGCAGAGCTAATCGGAACATTCATCGAGATTCTCATTTACGGTACGTTCTCTCCACTCTCCCCACAATCTCACTCACACGCATGCACAGGCATATACCTCGTCGTCTTCTGCAAGTGTCTCCAGGTTCTCCGAGTAAAATACACGGAAGGGAGACCAACCTCGTTCATGGCGTGTACCGCCCTGGCCATCTTCGTCCTTGTCTCCGTCGTACGTATCTTCTCATTTCGGATGTGTCATGTTCACTCTCGGTCCATACACAGCACGCTATCATGGACATCCTTCGCGCTATCAACGCCTTCACCACCCACGTAGATGTCCCTCAATACGCGATCACGTACTACACCATCGTACGGCGGGACCTGGACATCATCAAGAGCACTGCATACGTTGCAATGACGATCGTCAGCGACGGCCTAATCGCAAGTGTTACGCCGTCAATCATTCCTCTCTCCTCTGACTTTGTTCGCAGGGGTATCGAACGTTCGTCGTCTGGGGAAGAAATGTCATTCTCGCAGGCTTCCTGGCCCTCCTCATTGCTGCAGATATATGTCAGTCTTCGTCTTCTCTTTTCCCCGTCTCGCACTGTAAATTCATTGTTGACCGACAGCACTCGGAGCATACGCCGTGTATCTTCTTGCGGCGACTCGCCCAGGCGACGATGCACTCGCGGGACGCGTAACTGACCGTGTCAAATGGTTTTATGCCGTAACGCTAGTGGTCAATCTGATTTGCACCGGTGAGTACCGGCATTCTTCACTGACAGTGCGCTTGACTTTGAATGCATTTTGTGATCTCCTCCTCTAGTTCTCATCGCTCTCAAAATATGGCGCGTGCAACGCAAAGTAGATCGGTACTCGCCCGCCATCTCAGCCCTGCATAATGGTAGCTCTTCCAAGAAAAGTAAGCGGGCAGGTTGGTTTCGGATGAGGGGATGGATGCCTGGCGATCATTTGATCCTGGTAGTCGTGGAGTCTGGTGAGTATATGTCCTTTTGTGGGCGGAGCCTCAAGATCTCGACGCACCTTAACTTTGTCATGTTGACAGCTCAAGGTCGGCCTCGGTCTCGGCACCGGCGTAGCGGACGACTCGACAAAGCTGCAGATGCAGCCCAACAAGATGGGATGAATGCGTTTTTGGAAGATCTCGAGACTGGCGTTGGAGCAGTACGCGTTCCAGAGCTATGTCTGCACATGGGGATGGTGATAGGTGACAGCGGGTTCGGCGAGTCGATAACGTCGGAAAAGTATTTGCTTCCGTCCATTCGCGTTCAAGGTTTTTAGTGCCGACTGCCTTCGACGACAACAGCAAGTACATTAATTCTCGTACACACGTCATGTATCCGTATACTACGTACAGTCTGCACACATATATGGAAGTACTGTCAACTGCCATGAGAATGCCGAGCTGAATGCGAGCGCGAGAACCGCAATATAGGGCGGCGGCCGCTGGTCATGAACTTAAAATATACGAGCAATATGAGAATGATATGCGGTCTTTATAAGCATATATCATTGTCATGTTCTTCGGGCGCATGTAAAGAATATGTGAACAATATCTCATATATTCAGCGCCTATCTTTCAATAATCATAGAGGCTGACGTGCAGTGACAACAGGCAATAATGTTAGAGAATTATGTAAATTTCTACTCAAAGCTGATGTTAGCCATATTGTCAAAAGTGTGTACTGCGTTGTATGTCGGAAAAAAAATTCTAGCTTATTTTCCAACTCTCTAATGTGGCAATGTACAAAGTCTGCATGGAGAAATAAAGCAAAACGAGCAGGAATGTGTAATGCTCAAATTACGTCTGCATGGATGACAGCTCTATTGAGAACAAAGTCTAGAAAGAAATGCAGTGACTGTCACAGCGTAATGGAGAGATTATACAAATTTGATCATGCACCACTGTTCATTGCAATGTGTATATAGGAAGAACTGGTTGACAGGTATCAACATGTTGTAAATGTTAGTGGATACAATTACAAACTGTGTGGCATCATTTACTATGGAAATGATCACTATACGTCTCGTATAGTCAGTGATAACGGAGATCTGTGATTCCATAATGGTATAAGTACAGGTAGACATACTGAATATGATGGAAACATGAATGGTGTAAACTGCAACATGTTGGCAACAGCAAAACACGGTTGGACCAGTACTGTAGCAATTTATACATGTTGTGATGTTTAAGATACCTGCGCAATAATGACATCTAATTTATTGAGATCTATGATATTGTGAGACATGTAAAACCTGTGTGATATTGAATTCTGATTTATTGATATATATGATATTGTGAGAAATTTATCAAGTCTTCAGGAATTGTACTTGCCGCTTGCCGGCCCTGCTAACGCTAGTTTGCAACAGTCCCATAGGCTGCTGAGTCACGGATTTACCCGTAATGCACACCCTGCAGGATTAACAGTATTCCAACATGTCGTCTACCATGCTTTTCCACCATATCTCCTCGCGGAGGTAAGTCAGGGTTTTGTAATTACCGAGGTGAGCTAGTACCAAATGAGCATGCCTGATCAGAACCTCATGGAGTTGTCTATGTCCAATTTTTACATCAGGTATGCACAGCACTCAGTGACATGGATAGTCCAACAGAGACCGGTTTTTTCCAACATTGTCACAAGTTTACAGCATTAGGCACCTATCTAGAGTGCTTATTTTCCGGCTAGGAGTGTTACCAGACCTAACCCTAACCCAGGTCATGTGACATCCTGCCTTATTTATCAATAGTCCAGACCCAAACCCTAGACTCAATCTGGAGCGGTTTCAGATCAACCTAGGCTACTGTTCTATTGTTCCCCTTCTATTGTCAGGGATTCCCCCAGTTCTTATTTTACTATTGTCTTCCATCTATTGTTTTCTTTCTATTGTTAGAAATTCCCCAGGGATTCCCCCAATTTCTATTGTTCTAGTTCTATTGTTCTACGTACCCTGGTCCCTGATTGTTACCCTGGTCCTTTATTGTTCTATTGTTACTCCAGCCCCACAGTTACTCCAGTCCCTAGTGTGGGAACTTGCGCACAGACCACCCAGCCACAGTATATATAGTAGACCTTACCCTCTCTAGCTCTGCATCTTGACCTCTCTGTCATTTGCACTGCTGGGTGAGTTACTGCATGTAACTTAGTATCATACCCTATTAAATTTGTCATTTGCACTGCTAGTATCTGGCCTCAGTGCCTGCTTGCCTGCTCATCATCAACTTTGACCTTGTTTTTGTCGTTGGAGATCTACCCCTTCCTCTCTACTTCACTCCTTGTTAGGGTTATCAGCATAGCAGCAGTCGCTCCGCAACATTAAATCAAGATACCACACAGCAGCTGGCACGACTGCCCTGAGCTTGAATCAAGCCTTCCTGTTCCCACAGTTTAAAAAGGCTTATTCCCCCTACGTTTGAGAGTAAGCCATTGCCGTCCGTCTTGACGTGCTCAATCGCTAACTTGTTCACTTTCTGTTGTTGATTCTTAGTGTCAAAAGAATTCCACTCCCATTTCACTGCTTGTCCAGATCCTTTGCATAAGGATCTGAATTAAGTGTGTTGAAAAGTCCAGATCCATCGCGCCCTACCTAAGGCTGTGTTTGATCAACTCGACCCAGAGCACGCATGTGGCAAGAGTCACAAGTACACAGAGAAGGAGCTCAAGGCTATTGCCTCCTACGTTGGTTGTCGTAAACCCAAGGGCTCTTCCCTTACACACAGATTCCCAACAGCAGAGGAGTTTGAGAAACTCCGTGCTGAGTCCAAAGAGTTTGCCACTCGTACCGCACGCGAACAAGCACAAGCTCTAGCAGATCTTCCTAAGAAGCCCTCGTTAGCAGAACACTTCACAGCACGGCCCACTACCAACCCTAGCACAGCCCTCATAGCAGCAAAGCCGACTCTCATTGACTTCTGTAAGCACACTCTGGAAGACCTTCGAGGCATCTTCACCCCAAAGCTCACTGCCATACTCCAATGCTTGTTAATTCTCCCCACCATTGACAAATACCACCAGCTTCACAAAGACACAAAGCTTCATTTTGAGCAGGTGAAACAAAGTTAGAAAAGCTTCTGGAAGAGTTACCAACCCAAGCCTCTGTCATCACTCATTGTGAGTGGCAGCTGCTGGATTGGGAATTAAAGACAATTGGGGGAATCGGTTTTACAGGTCTAAGGAGGAATTACAAACAGGTGTTCAAAGCTTTAGACAACTTTTGGGCAGATGAGTACTTCATCTCATTCTAGGTAGAATACAGTGTGGCTTCCCAAAGTCCCAAAATTAGCATTTGGTCCAGAGATCATCTTCCCTGTGAAAATTATCCACACACCTTCAGCCACCAGACCATCAGAGACAAGTGTTACAACTCAGACAAAGGACATCAAGTTTGTGAAGTACAACTGTGTCCCAATGCCAAGGTCCGTCTGGTACTTCGATGGGCTGTATTGGGGCCACAGGGTGCTGTGCTGGTTTGGTTCGTTGACACTTGTCACATCCGAGGACGTATTGTTCTACAAATGATGCCATGCGAGGCCACCAATAATGCCGTGTGACTAGTTCCAGGGTTGCGTGTTTGCTGGGATGTCCTGCTGGTAACGCATCATGGCATCGTCGTACAATCTCCCTACGAACTTCTCGATCCTTTGGAATGTACAGCTTCCCTTTGTGGTAGACCAGCCCATTGTCTTCTTCCCACTCAAGTCCACCGTCAGTCAACTTTCGGGGTCCATCCTTCCTAAGTTTGGCTAGTCCCTGGACTACCTCTGCTTCTCGAATACTGATGTCCTTAATTCATGACTCTAGCGGATCTGACTCCAGAGTACTTGAGGCGGCTATTGTCTGGAAGTATTCGGGTTTCAGCACAACTTGTTCCTTGTTGTCTGATGCATCTAGAACTTCCAGGGTTCTGACTCGGGATAATGGGTCCCCTTGAGTAAGGGTCTTTCCGGGTTTGTGTGTTAACACAAAGTCAAACCGGCTAAGGTACAAAGACCACCGAGCTTGTCGTCTAGACAGGTCCTGGGCGGTTCGCCAGTACTGCAGATTCTGATGATCTGTGATGATTTCGAATGGCGCGGGTAATCCTTGCAGATAGTGACACCAGTCTTCGAGAGCTCTGATGATAGCGAGCATTTCTCGATCATAGATCTCGTAGTTCCGTTCCGCTTCGGCCATAGACTGAGACTGAAATGCTACAGGGTTCCATTGTCCATCCTCTAATCTCTGCAGTGGAACTCCTCCGGTTGCAAAGCCAGACGCATCAACTTAAATACATGTGGGGCAATCGGGTTCCCATGTGACTAGAATTGGTTCCTGAGTGAACGCATCTTTAAGCATTTGGAAGGCGTTCTGCTGTGCTTCTCCCCACTTCCAAGGTTGGTCTTTCTTGATGAGATCATGAAGAGGACGAGTATGCCGCGCAAAATCCTTGATGAAATGTCGCTAGAAGTTGGCAAATCCAATGAAACCGCGTACATCACGGAGGTTCTGTGGTACCGGCCAATTGGTGATAGCTTCTATTTTACCCGAGTCCATACGGATCTTTCCGTCACCAATGATTAAACCTAGGTACTCGACCTGTGACTGTTCAAATTCGCATTTTTCGGGGCGAAGATACAAGTCGTTGGCTTCAAGCCGAGATAGTACCTCATGAACAATTTTCCGGTGTTCCGCAATGTCTGAACTGAAGACAAGGATGTCATCTAAGTAGACCGAGACCTTTCCTTCTGCAATGAGATCAGCAAAGATGGAATTCATCATTGCTTGAAACGTGGCCGGAGAATTGGTCATGCCAAACAACATCACCTTAGGCTCAAACAGCCCTCGGTTTGTCACAAATGCACCCTTCCATTCGTCATTTTCCTTGATCCGAATGTTATGATAACCCCATCGTACGTCAAACTTGGTGAAGATTCTGGCTTGACGAAGCCGATTGGTAATATCTGATACCAAGGGGAGTGGGTAGCGGTTTTTGATTGTGATGTCATTTAACCGTCGATAATCCTGAACAAGCCGGAGCTTGCCGTCCTTCTTCTTGACGAAGAATACCGGTGAGGCCATAGGCGATTTGGAAGGAACAATATATCCTTTCGCTAGGTTTTCTTCAATAAACTTGTCTAGCTCCGCTTGTTCATTCGGAGACATGGGGTAGACCTTGGATCTGAACATCTTTGGGTTCTCGGTCAGATCAATTGTATGATCCCAGGGCTGATGCTCGGGGAGACGCTGTGATGCTTCTTCTGAAAAGACTTTCTGGTGTCTGCGGTATACCTCTGGAACCATCTGTTCGAACGTCCGTTGTTCTTTGGATTGATGGGCTTTAGCAGCGATGTCTGTGGAGTACGTAAAGCTGGCACAGGACCAAAGTTCTTCTTTTGTGTCCTGAATGATACCGGCTCTGAGCCAGGCTCGTCTCTGTTTCCGATTGGCTGTGATAGACTGGAAGGGTTCGAAGTCTTCTTCGGCTTCCAGTTCCATTCCTCCGGTAGCCCAATTGATCTTGGGGTTTGCTTTGCGAAGCCAGGGTAGACCCAGAATGCAGTTCTCTGGTCCGATGTCTGTGACCAAAAAGGTTGCATTTTCTTTGATAGCCCCAACTTGTAGTTTGAGCTCTGCTCTGTGTGTTATACATCCTCCTTGATTTAGAGTCCCATCGATGTTATGGAGTGGGATCTGTCTTCCTAAGGGGACTGTATGTAATTGGTGCCGATTGACAAAGTCTTGACTCAGGAATTAAGTGGTGGCTCCTGAGTCAATCATGGCTTTGATGCCTTGTTCTCTGAACACTCCTTTGAGCGTGATAGGAACTCGGAAGTGCATGCTAAGCGGGTCTATTTCTGGTACTATGCACGACGACAAGGTTTGAAGTAGTTATACATGTCGTTAAATAAAACTGAAGGTTGCGAATCGGGCTGCTGAGCGGGGCCGGTATTTACTACAGGCGTGCTAAAAACTGTGTCCGTGGGGAAATCATCAATGTCCTCCACTTCTTCTATATAGGTCTTTCTTGAGGGACTCGAGGGTGCGGTTTCACCTGGAGTCCTCTCTAAAAATCCCGTTGGTTGCCCAGCTGCTTGACTTGGTCCGTGAGCAATGACATCTGCTTCATGATGGCATCGTAGTCGAATGGACTTGGTGACGAGGAGCTGGCGACGGAGGCGGCGGGTGGATTAGGCAGGGGCCTCGCGGACGAGGACGACGAGGGAGCCGGAGTGGATGGATCAAAGAGGGTACTAGCAGCCACCTTCTGTTGCCTGGGTGGGTATCCGAGGAACCGGCTTTGGCAAACCTGCATCTGATGGTTGCCACCACAATGTCTGCACAGTTCACGATCGTGTTTTCCATCCTTCTTTTGGTGATCCTTTGATCCGCATCCGTAACATCTGCCGTTCATGGCCTTCATGAAGTCGGCGCGTGTTTTTCCGTTGGGTCCTACTTTGGTAGCATCGATTTCCATGGCATTGGAGTCACGAGGTGCTTGGACGAATGGAGCCAGGGACAAGGTGGAGACCGGTGTGGTTTTGAACAGATTGGGGACCGTTTGACCTTGTTCACGAGCTTCCTCTTGAGCTCGAACACGAAGACGATTGTCAATGTTGGTAGCAACATTGATCAGATCTACGAGAGTGACGTGTGGCCTTGCGGTGTGAACCAGTTCATCCTTGATGGTAGTACTCAGGTGTTCGTAGTACCGATCACGAAGGTCTTGTGTCAAGTAGCCGGTCCCATCCATAATCTCCCTGAATCGAGCCGTGTATTCCGGAACCATTTTCTTGCCTTGCCATAGCTCCCTGAGCTTGGCTTTAGCATCTACCATTTCATCAACCGGTTCAAATCGTGCTTTAAACGCGGTTCTAAAGTCGTCCCAGTCACCGTTGAAGGCTGCCTGATGACTAGCAATCAGGTCCATGTGGGGTGTAGCCCAAACTGCTGCATCTTCTGTCATGAATGACAGAGCTGATGAGATCCAGAGGTGGTCCAACCGGGTCTGACCGCCTTGAGCGTTGTACGGAGACAGCTTCTCGTTGAGTTGTGCATACATGGAAAAGGCAGCTAAAAAGCGACGTGCATCGCTGCTAGCATTGCCTTTGAAACTGGCAGGTTTTTGCACAACCCTTTCCCTTGATTGGTTGTTGACCGGTTGCTGATTCTGAATCAGCGCTGTGATGGCTTGTGTCAGCTGTTGCTGACCAAGGAGCAGTGCTTGCGGTAATTGTTCTGCAGAAGGAGGAGAAGACGGCTCTTGTACAGGGGCTGGGGTGGGTACCCTGGACGCATGCTGGGAGACGTTGGTGGAATCCATCTGATACTGTTCCTGCGTGAAGGTTTGATCAAAGTCTTCTTCAGGTTCGGGCAAAGGCGGGAGAGATTCAAGAATACGATTTTCTTGCCAGTGATGGATGGGTCGATACTGGTTTGCGTAACGACCAGGATATTCTACTCTGTTGTAGCGATTGGGACACGGTTGTACTTCACAAACTTGATGTCCTTCGTCTGAGTCGTAACACTCGTCTCTGAAGGTTTGTTGGTTGAAGGTGTGTGGATAATTTTCGCAGGGAAGATGATCTCTAGACCAAATGCTACTCTCAGGACTTTGGGAAGCCACCCTGTATTCTACCTAGAACGAGATGAAGTACTTGTCCGCCCAAACGTTGTCTAAAGCTTTGAACACCTGTTTGTAATTTCTCCTTAGACCCGTAAAACTAATTCTCCCAATTGCCTTCAATCCCCAATCCAGCAGCTGCCACTCACGATGAGTGATGACAAAGGCTCGGGTTGGTAGCTCTTCCAGAAGCTTTTCTAACTTCTGTTTCACCTGTTCGAAATGAAGCTTCGTGTCTTTGTGAAGCTGGTGGTATTTGTCGATGGTGGGGAGAATCGACAAGCGTTGGAGTGTGGCGGTGAGCTTTGGGGTGAAGATGCCTCAAAGATCTTCTGGAGTGTGTTTACGGAAGTCGATGAGAGTCGGCTTTGCTGCTATGAGGGCCGCGGTAGGGTTGGTAGTGGGCCGGGCTGTGAAGCGTTCTGCTAATGAGGGCTTCTTAGGAAGATCTGCTAGAGCCTGTGCTCGTTCGCGTGCGGTGCGGGCGGCGAACTCTTTGGATTCTGCGCGGAGTTTCTCAAACTCCTCTACTGTGGGGAATCTGTGTGTGAGGGCCGAACCCTTGGGTTTACGACGACCGACGTAGGAGGCAATAGCCTTGAGTTCCTTCTCCGTGTATTTGTGACTCTGGCCACGTGCGTGCTCTGCGTCGAGTTGATCAAACACAGCCTGAGGTAGGCGCGATGGATCTGGACTTCTCAGTGCTTGGTTCAGATCCTTGTGCAAAGGATCTGGACGAGCGGTGAAACGGGAGTAGGATTCTTTCGGCACTAAGAATCAACCACGGAAAGTGAATGAGTTAGCGATCAAGCACGTCAAGACGGACGGCGATGGCTTACTCTCAAACGTAGGGGGGAATAAACTTTTTAAAATGGGGGGACAGGAAGGCTTGATCCGAGCTAAGGGCAGTCGTGCCGGTAGCTGTGTGGTATCTTGACCTAATGTGCGGAGCAACTGCTGATATACTGCTAAACCCTAAACAAGGGCAGATAAGAGGGGAGTGGAAGTGGAAGTGGATCTCCAACGACGACAACGAGGTCAAAGTCGATGATGAGCAGGCAAGCAGGCTCAGAGGCCGGATACTGGCAGTGCAAATGACGAAGTTAATAAGGTATGATACTAAGTTACATGCAGTAACTCACCTGGCAGTGCAAATGACGAAGAGGTCAAGATGCAGAACCAGGGAGGGTAAGGGGTACTATATATACTGTGTCTGGGTGGTCTGTGCACCAGTTCCCACACTAGGGACTGGAGTAACTGTGGGGCTGGAGTAGAAATAGAACAACAAGGGACCAGGGTAACTGTCAAGGACCAGGGTACATAGAACAATAGGACTAGAACAATAGACAATAGAACAATATTATCAGGAACAATAGAACAATAGGAACTGGGGGAATCCCTAACAATAGACAAAAGCCAATAGACGGAAGACAATAGGACAATAGGAACTGGGGGAATCCCTGTGGAATCCCTATCAATGGAAGTTGAACAATAGAACAATAGCCTAGGTTGATCTGGAACCGCTCCAGATTGAGTCTAGGGTTTGGGTCTGGACTATTGATAAATAAGGCAGGATGTCACGTGACCCGGGTTAGGGTTAGGTCCGGTAACACTCCTAACCGGAAAATAAGCGCTCTAGATAGGCGCCTAAGGCTGTAAACTGGTGACATTATTGGAAAAATCCGGTCTCTGTTGGACTATCCATGTCAGAGTAGAATATTGAAATCTCTCTCACCCCTGCCCGAGCCTGAAGAAGACTTTGATCAAACCTTCATGCAGGAACAGTATCAGATGGACTCCACCAACGTCTCCCAGCATGCTTCTAGGGTACACACCCCGGCCCCTGTACAAGAGCCGTCTTCTCCTCCTTCTGCAGAACAATTACCGCAAGCACTGCTCCTTGGTCAGCAACAGCTGACACAAGCCATCACAGCGCTGATTCAGAATCAGCAACCGGTCAACAACCAATCAAGGGAAAGGGTTGTGCAAAAACCTGCCAGTTTGAAAGGCAATGCTAGCAGTGATGCACGTATCTTTTTAGCCGCCTTCTCCATGTATGTGCAGTTTAACAAAAAGCTGTCTTCGTACAACGCTCAAGGTTGTCAGACCCGGTTAGACCACCTCTAGATTTTGTTGGCCCTGTCATTCATGACAGAAGATGCAGCAGTTTGGGCCACACCCCACATGGATCTGATTGCTAGTCATCAGGCAGCCTTCAACGGTTAGTGGGACGACTTCAGAGCAGTGTTTAAGCATGCTTCAAACCGGTCTATGAAACGGTAGATGCTAAAGCCAAGCTCAGAGAGTTATGGAAAGGCAAGGAAATGATTCCGGAGTACATGGCTCTGTTCAGGGAGATTATGGACAGGACAGGTTACTTGAAACAAGACCTTCGTGATTGGTACTAAGAACACCTGAGTACTACCATCAAGGATGAACTGGTTCACACTGCAAGGCCTCAAATCACTCTCGTAGACCTCATCAATGTAGCTACAGACATTCACAATCATCTATGTGTTTGAGCTCAAGAGGAAGCTCGTGAACAAGGTCAAACGGTCCCTAATCTGTTCAATACCACTCTGGTCTCCACCTCGTTCCCGGCTCCCTTCGTCCAAGCACCTCGTGACTCCAATTCCATGGAAATCAATGCTACCAAAGTTGGGCCCAACAGAAAAACACGCGCCGACTTCATGAAGGCCATGAACAGCAGATGTTACGGATGCGGATCAAAGGATCACCAAAAGAAGGACGGAAAACATGATTGTGAACTTTGCGGACATTGCAGTGGCAACCATCAGACACAAGTTTGCTAAAGCCGGTTCCTTGGGTACCCACCTGGGCGACAGAAGGTTGCTGCTAGTACCCTCTTTGATCCATCCACTCCGGCTCCCTCGTTGGCCTCGTCCACGAGACCCCTGCCTAATTCCCCCTCTGCCTGTGTTTCCAGCTTATCAAGTCCGTTTGACTACGATGCCATCATGAAGCAGATGTCATTGCTCACGGACCAAGTCAAGCAGCTGGGTAATCAAAGGGAGTTTTAGAAAGGACTCCAGGTGATACTGCACCCTTGAGTCCCTCTAGAAAGACCTACATAAAAGAAGTGGAGGACACTGATGATTCCCCCACGGAGACAGTTTTTAGCACGCCTGTAGTAAATCTCCACCCCGCTCAGCAACCTGATTCACAGCCTGCAGTTTTATTTAACAACATGTATAAGTACTTCAGAACCTTGTCGTCCTGCATAGTACCAGAAATAGACCCTCTTAGCATGCACTTCCGAGTTCTTATCACGCTCAAAGGAGTGTTTAGAGAACAAGTCATTAAAGCCATGATTGACTCAGGAGCCACCACTTAATTCCTGAGTCAAGACTTTGTCAATCGGCACCAATTACGTACAGTCCCCTTAGGAAGACAAATCCCACTCCATAACATTGATGGGACTCTAAATCAAGGAGGACGTATCACACACAGAGCAGAGCTCAAACTACAAGTTGGAGCTATCAAAGAGAACACCACATTCTTGGTCACAGACATCGGACCAGAAGATTGCATTCTAGTTACCCTGGCTTCGCAAAGCAAACCCCAAGATCAATTGGGCTACCGGAGAAATGGAACTGGAAGCCGAAGAAGACTTCAAACCATTCCAATCTATCACAGCCAATCAGAAGCAGAGACGAGCCTGGCTCAGAGCTGGTATCATTCAGGGCACCAAGGAAGAGCTGTGGTCCTGTGCTAGCTTTACGTACTCCACAGACATTGCTGCTAAAGCCCATCAATCTGAAGAACAACGGATGTTCAAACAGATGGTTCCAAAAGAATACCACAGACACCAGAAAGTCTTCTCCAAAGAAGCATCACAGCACCTCCCAGAGCACCAACCCTGGGATCACATGATTGATCTAACAGAGAACCCAAAGATGTTTGGATCCAATGTCTACTCCATGTCTCCAAATGAACAAGCAGAGCTAGACAAGTTTGTTGAGGAAAACCTAGCGAAAGGATATGTTGTCCCATCCAGGTTGCCCATGGCCTCACCGGTATTCTTTGTCAAGAAGAAGGATGGCAAGCTTCGGCTTGTTCAGGACTATTGACAGTTGAATGACATCACAATCAAAAACCGCTACCCACTCCCCTTGGTATCAGACATTACCAGTCAACTTTGTCAAGCCAAGATCTTCACTAAGTTTGCCGTACAATGGGGTTACCATAACATTTGGATCAAAGAAAACAACGAATGGAAGGGTGCATTTGTGACAAACCGGGGGCTGTTCGAGCCCAAGATGATGTTGTTTGGCATGACCAATCTGCCAGCCACATTTCAAGCAATGATGAGCTCCATCTTTGCTGATCTCATTGCAGAAGGAAAGGTCTCCGTGTACCTGGATGACATCCTCATCTTCAGCTCAGACATCACGGAACATTGGAAACTTGTCCATGGGGTACTAGCAAGACTTGAAGCCAATGACCTGTTCCTTCACCCCGAGAAATGCAAATTTGAACAGTCACAAGTCGAGTACTTAGGTCTAATCATTGGTAATGGAGAAATCCGCATGGACTTGGGTAAAATAGAAGCCATAACCAATTGGCCTGTACCACAGAACCTCCGTGATGTACACGGCTTTATTGGATTTGCAAACTTCTATCAACGTTTCATCAAGGATTTTGCACGGCACACTTGTCCCCTCCACGACCTCACTAAGAAAGACCAGCCTTGGAAATGGGGAGAAGCACAGCAGACTGCTTTCCAGACACTCAAAGATGCGTTGACTCAGGAACCTATTCTAGTCACATGGGAACCTGATCGCCCCACACGTATTGAAGTTGATGCGTCTGGTTTTGCAACTGGAGGAGTTTTACTGCAGAAACTAGAGGATGAAAAATGGCACCCAGTAGTGTTCCGATCTCAGTCTATGGCCGAAGCAGAACGGAACTATGAGATCTATGATCGAGAAATGCTCGCTATCATCAGAGCTCTCAAAGATTGGTGTCACTATCTGGAAGGATTACCTGGGCCCTTCGAGATTATCACAAATCATCAGAGTCTGCAGTATTGGCGTACCGCCCAGGACCTGTCTAGACGACAAGCTTGGTGTTCTTTGTATTTGAGCCGGTTTGACTTTGTTCTGATACACAAACCCGGAAAGACACTCACTCAAGGCGACCTGTTATCCCGAGTCAGAACCTTGGAAGTTTTAGATGCATCATACAACAAAGAACAAGTTGTACTGAAACCCAAATACTTCCAGACAATAGCCGCCTCCAGCACTTCGGAGTCAGATCCGTTGGAGTTGCGAGTTAAAGACATCAGTATCTGAGAAGCAGAGGTAGTCCAGGGACTAGCCAAACTCAGGAAGGATGGACCCCAAAAGTTGACTGACGGCGGACTTGAGTGGGAGGAAGACAATGGACTGGTGTATTAGAAAGGGAAGCTGTACATTCCAAAGGATCAAGAATTCCGCAGGGAGATTGTACAACGATGCCATGATACGTTACCAGCAGGACATCCCGGCAAACACGCAACCCTAGAACTAGTTACACAACACTATTGGTGGCCTCGCATGGCATCATTTGTAGAACAATACGTCCTCGAATGTGACAAATGTCAGCGAACCAAACCAGCACAGCACCCAGTTGCCCCAATACAGCCCATTGAAGTACCAGACAGACCTTGGCAGGTGGTCGGTGTAGACTTAGTCGGACCACTCCCATGCAGTAACGGTTTTGACATGATTGCCATGTACACAGACTTGTACAGCAAACAAACGCACGTAATCCCAACCCAGTCTACTGTTACAGCAGAGGGAATAGCCAACCTTGACATCAAAGAAGTTTTCAGGCTCCATGGCATTCCCCGACAGTTTATATCTGATAGAGGATCCCAGTTTGCAGCTTGTGTCATGCAAGCGTTGTACAAACGGCTAGGCATCACTGGCGCTATGAATACCACCTACCATCCTCAGGCTAATGGTCAAACGGAAAGAACCAATCAAGAGGTAGAAAAGAATCTATGACTCTTTGTTGACTCTCAACAAGATGATTGGGCAGAATACATCCCAGTGGCTGAATTTGCCATCAACTCCCGTGTCAACTCATCTACTCAGCACTCTCCGTTTGAAGTCATGTACGGGTATTTACCAGACTTTACCATACCAATTGGTTGTCAAAGTTGCATGCCAAACCTGGATGCATGCCTAGAAAAGCTCAGACAGGTTCATACAGAAGCTGAAGCTGCCTTGCATCTATCTAAAAGAAAGATGGCCGAAGCCTCCGGATACACCCGCAGAGCTACTCCAGTCTTCAAGGAAGGGGACCTCGTGTGGTTGTCTTCCAAGAACGTCAAAGTACATCAGCAGTCTGACAAGCTAGGGCCTAGACAGCTTGGTCCCTTCACAGTCCTTCAGAAAACCGGTGAACATACGTATCAGATCAACAACAAATCCCGATATCACATTCACAACAACATCAATGTTGAACAGCTATCTCTGTACTGAGGAAACAAAGTAAACGGCCTTATACCGGAACCGCCAGCACTGATCATAGTAGATGATCAACAAGTTTACAAAGTTGAGAAGATCCTAGATAGTTGGATCTATCAGAAGCAAATGCAGTACGTAGTCAAATGGAAAGGCTATGGAGAAGGAGATGTAACGTGGGAACCTGCAGTCAATCTGACCAATGCAAAAGAGAGCATTGCAGAGTTCCACACCAGACATACCAATGCACCCCAGAAATTGCCCAAAGCACTATTCGACTCCATTCCTTGGAAACCATTGGAGAACATCACAGAAGCTATTGCATCTGACCTCTAGTGGGCAGATTGTAGAGTCCCTGGTCTTAGTTCATCGAGGTGATGAATTTTAATAGGGGGTAATGACATGGATAGTTCAACAGAGACCGGTTTTTCCAACATTTTCACGTGTTTACAGCATTAGCTATACATTACAAACTAATAGTATTACTATTACGATCGCCGCCAGTGGCAGCAATTTCTCATCCCTCTATGGTAACACACGGCTTTCAAACATTCTTCACGTTTCGATAAACCCTTCAAGAATCAACTCAAATATCTAAAATCATCGGTCCCTGCCCATCGTGCTCCCGCCCTCGCGCTCACCATCATCTCCCATCAATCACGCGCGGATTATCTCCGGCAATGTCCCCGCTCCCGCGCTCGCTGTCTACAACGATGAGCGCTGTATAGCATAATTCCATGGCTTCCCCTTCGATTCACTTAGTTCCTTTTGGCTATATAGGGTAATCAAGTGTGTAGAATACGATTATGAAGTCCGATTCAATAATTACTTGATACATCTCTCACTGTAGCCAGATCTGTAGTGGCCACAGGTGTGTCTGGCCCTCTGTATATACATGTACTGTTCCTAACGTCTAGTGGCTTTGTTCAATTAATTCTGGATACACATGCGAAGAATTGGTGAAGAAACAATGCTATTTGAGACCAAGGAGAAGGTGCTATGCATTGAACATGGTGGAGAATAGAGATGGGTGGCCACACATGGGTCATCTTGTACAATAAATTGCACACATAATAGAAAGTGTTTTCCCATGTATATAGACGTAAAATGATGTGCCCGATTGGCGGAATAGCGGCTGGGCCGATTGTAGTGCAACTGCTCCCCTCCTGCTGCCCAAAAGGTACAAAGCACCCTCCCACCGCGTACCCATTGGGCACAGGCTTGGCGCACCTATCCATTCGTTGAGAACACCCTAAAAAGCAATAGTACAAGGTATTACATTGCCCCTGCCGCCAAATCTGATGCTTCTAAGATGCTACAAAGGTGAGAAAAGGCGAAATTGACATGCTCCCAAGCACATATCTGCCTGTGGAGGTCCCTACAGGCTGGGGGACTGTAGAATTCATTCAGAATAATGTTTAACATACATCATTCAGTATGTACGGTATTTTATTTGAAGGAAATAGAAGCCCTACAGCCCCAGATACATGAAAATGACCCGAGAGCAAAGCTGGTTTCAAGAAGCTTTGTGCCGGGTCCTTGCACATCCTGGTCTTCCTGACGGCTTTTTCATGTATCTGGAGCTGTAGGGCTTCTAATTTGTCAGAGAGTGACCCACCTCGACAGACGGAGTAGGAAGGAGAGGCGGGAAGTCGGCGACTGTGCTATCAGCGCGATACCAAACACGGAGTATCCGCGATCACTTTACATGTGTATATATAGTCGGAACTGGCACAGGGGCAAACCATCTTGTTAGAAGGCTATGCAAGTAGAGAAAAGCGTTGAGAGAGCAAGATTGAGAGTGATCACACAGTGGGAGTTGGGGATCAAAAGTGCGTATCGTTGCATTGATCAGAGTAAGTCATATATACGGTAACTATGGCACTTGTACGTTAAGCATCTAATTAATATAGTCGAACACTCCCCTTTAAGCACGAATATGAAGTAGTTCATTGAAGTGCTTGAGTTTTTCGAGAGGTAGTGCTTTAGTAAGTGTATCAGCATGTTGATCGTTAGAAGATATGTGATGAATAGTTATATACTTCTTGAGTACACGATCGCTGATGAAATTCTTACGAATCTCGAAGTGTTTAGTTCGTTGCAAATGTTGCTCGTCAGGTGAGCTAACAATGGCAATAGTTGATGCACTGTCAGTATACATTTTGACAGGATCCATAGTAGAGTTAAGTAGTTCGTCAATGAGTGCTTTTAGATATATAGCCTCAGTTGACGCATGCGCTAAGGCATATAATTCGGCTTCGGTGACCGATAGTGTTACGAGTGAACCGCGCTTACTTGACCAAGAGATAAGCAAGTCATTGTATGTGAAGGTGTAGCCCATTATTGGTTTATTGCCGTATGTAGTCATACCGTCAGAATCAGCGTATCCGACAAGTGAAGTATTAGTAGTAGTTGCTTGGTTTCCTAGGACAAGCCAGTAATCGCACGTTCCCTTCAAGTATAGGTAACACTGTTTAGCTGCAGCAAAGTGTTCCTTAGAAGGGTCAGCTAAGTATCGTGCAAGTTGACCAGTGCAGTATGCAACATCTGGTCGAGTACAGTCAGCGACGTATCATAAACCACCGACTAAAGACATGTATTGTTTAATAGCGTCAGCGTCCTGACGAGGTTCTTTCGAGTCACGGGGGGCTAAGTTGTGCTCGTGTATCATAGGAGTACGGCGTGTATGATCGTGGTCAAAGTTGTTTCGTTTGAGTATAGTTTGGATATAATCGCGTTGACGAAGCTTGATAACACCAGAGGCTTTGTCGTAATTGATCTCCATGCCAAGCATCCAGTGGATAGTACCACCATTTGTTACTTCGACATGTTGTCTAAGTGCTATCTCGAATTGTTCAGCGACGACAGAAGTGATAGTACAAAGAGTAATATCGTCAACATGAACAGCGAGTATAAGTATTAGTTTGTCTCCCCTGTAAAGGTGGAAGACAGCGTTATCGTAGTCTGAACGCTTGAGTCCAAGTTGAAAAAGTATATCGCATAGTACCTTGTACCAGCAACGTCCGGCTTGTTTAAGGCCATAGATAGTTTTGCATAGTTTAAGTACCCAGCCCTTAGGCAAGTTGGGCAGTAAGTTGCCTGGCGGCGGACGAAGATAAAGATCTTCATCATCGTCAATTTTACCGTATAAGTAAGCGGACTTAACATTGAGTTGGTTAATCTCGAAGTGTAGTGAAGCCGCAAGTGTAAGTATGAGTCGCACAGAACTCATGCGCGCGACTGGAGCGAACAAGTCGTTTGCATAGTAATCAATACCATTGCGCTGAGAGTATCCTTGCGCAACAAGTCTTGACTTGAGTTTAGTAACTTTGCCATGTTCGTACTTAGTCTTGTAGACGAAGCGAGAACCAGTAATGTTGGCATTTGGTGGCGGGATACAGTATTCCCAAGTGCCGAGTTGTTCTAGTGTATCAACCTCAAGTTTCATAGACTTAAACCAATCGTCTTTGAGAGGATGATTAAGTACATCTTTGAAAGTGACAGGGTCACCGACGTCCTCAGCAGGGTAAGCGTTAAACTCAGTTAAGTAGAAAGCAATGTTAGTGTCTACTTCATCGTAGTTTAGTCCACGAGCTTTACGCAATAGTTGAGGAGTTCTGTTGGAACGCCTTGGACCAGTAGGGTCAGGCTCGTCGATTTCCATTGGTTCTATGTGAGGGTTGTCCTTGGGTTCAAGTTGTTTTTCAGTAGTAAGTTTTTCGACATTTGGTTCTTTCTCCCCTTCAATTCGTATCGTAGAGTCAAGGAATTGCAAGTTACGTTCAACTCCGACACGTTGTCCGAAGTAAACATAGTGCCCTTTAGAGTGTTCAGCGACGCCTATCCAGACTCCCCTTTTACCCTTAGATGCTAGTTTATTTGTGCGATATTCGTCGTATATGATGCACGGCTGACGGAAGACTTGAAGTCCATCAAGGTTAGCATCTGTGCCATATCACTTAAAGTAAGGAGTTTTGTAGTTAAGTATAGTACGAGGAGAACGATTGTACACATACATCGCGTATAATGCAGCGTACCACCTTAGTTGATTTGGTAAAGATGCAGTATGCAGGTTTACTCGAATCAAGTTCATAATAGTTTGATGTACACGCTCAGCAACACTGTTTTGCTGAGGAGTATCATGTACAGTAAGACGTAGTATAGTTCCTTGAGTTTTCAAGTAAGCAGTCATAGCTTTACTGGTAAAGACACCGTCGTTATCGGCTTGACGTATCTTGACACGAATACCATATTGCGTCAAAAGTTCAGTAGAGAAAATGACCCATTGAGTATAGGCGTCATCTTTAGTAACTAGTGGTGCAAGTACTAACCATCTAGTAGCATCATCGACGATAGTCAACCAGTATTTATGTTTACCAGTAATCGACGCTGTGCGTAGAGGCCCAAAGATGTCAATATGAAAGTGATCTCCGAAAGCTTCAGCTAACAATGAAGAACGAAGTTTGGGTACAGTATTGCGATGGATATTGTTCAGTAAACAATCCTCGCACGGAGTTTCAGTATGGTCAGTTATATGATCATTAATGATTGACGAAGTTTGAAGTAGTTTCTTAATCATGAAGTAACTGAGATGACCGAGTTTTTTATGTAGTTCAAGTAGAGTAATGCCAGTTCTATGCACACTTGCTAAAGAAGTCACTCAAGTTGATGATAGCGTGTATAAATCATTTGATTTTCTAACAACAGCCACACAAGTCGAGTTTGAGTTGTATATAGTACAGAGTCCATGATAGAACGTAAACCGATAATCAGAGTCCAATTTTCCAACGCTGATTAAAGTAAAAGGTAGAGTTGAGTTGAAGTAGACGTTCTTTAGCAATAGTTCAGTAAGCTAACCACTTTTCTGTTCCACCTCAAGTACCATGTCACCAGCGAGTTTCTAAACTAGTTGTTCTGAGTTAGCAACAGTCAGTACGATAGTTGGTACGGAGTGGACATTGAAAAGTAAGTCTCAATATGGCATACAGTGAATAGTCGCGCCAGTATCAAGAATATGTATTGACTCGTCTGTTGACGAAGTCGCATACAGTGGAAGTCGAGTAGGAAAAGTAGTAGTAATAAGCGAAGTACTCACGTGCATAGTGACGTCGGACTCAGAGAGAGCCAACACCCACGCGCTCTGGTTGCGACGAGGAGTAGTGATCGACGGACCAGCGACAGCGGGAGTGGCAACAGCAGCGGCAGCAGTGGCGGCTTTGCCCTTGGCACCAGCAGCGATGGACTTCCGGGTGATACCCTTCCTCTTCATCGCCTCCTTGGACTTCTCTGTCCAGGGCAAAGGGCAAGTAGGCGTCGTGTGGCCTGTCTCGTTGCAGTTGTAACACTTCATCTTCAAAGTGTCACGGACGGACTTCTCCTTAGAGTAAGGAGCAGCGGCCGCACGAGCAGAGGAAGTGGCTTTTGCCGGACGTTTGACAGGTTTGTCGACTGCTGGCGACATGGCGGATGAACCACCAGCGGGCCTATCGCGAGGGACGAGGGTTGACGAACCCTTGGACCGAGAGCGGTCAAGTGGATGAGCGAGTCGCCAGCTATGGAGGTCGCGGCGGAGCTCGACGCTCAGAGAGATGGGGTTATAGTCATACTTCTTGCCCGCAGGAGTACGGGAACACCCGCCACCCTCGTAGCTAGCCCGAGTATGCGCATAGGCAGGGGGAATGATGCCGACGAGGGCGGAGTAAAAAATGTGCTGAGGAAACTCAATCCCTTTGGAGAGAATCTTTGAGTACAAGTTGTGCGCGTCATCAAGGAGTTTGTCCATTTTGTGGACAGGACGGCGGAGGGAGAAGAGTTGGAAGATTTTGTTCGCGTCCGACGTAGTGGAAGTCGGCTCGAAACGTTCGGAGAGTTTCTCCATGAGTCTGTGAGGCACGGTCTCGTTGAGATAGTTTGCCATCACCGAGTCCGCGATGTGTCCAGCGAGGACGTTGAAGATGGCCCGTTGGACCTCTTGAGGAATGGTCAGACCACCCCTGTAGCTGTAGAAGTCGACGATGGTCGACATCGCAGTATCGACGCGGAACTTCCACATTGGCCAGGTATCAGGACCTGTGAGTTTGCCAACGTCTGCGAAGGCTTTGTGGACGTCGCTAAGTGACGTAGTATACTCCACATCGTGCCTTGGAGGCACGGAAAGGAGGGAGGACACCGCTTGCGCGGAGTCAGTAGGGCCATATGGCGAGGGGGACGGCGCACGACGGGCTCTGGGTAGTTTGCCACTTCGCCTTTTGTGCGCCTCGTCGTTGTCCATAGGATTGTCGCTGTCATCTGACGATGGCTTAGTGGTGTGACGGCGAGCGAAGTCGTTGCGGAGAGTGTCGAATGGAGTGCGACAGCAATCAGAAGGGGGTGCTGAGACTCGTCGTGATGCCGTGTTGCGGGCAGTGGGATGGTCGGCGACAGCTGAGGTAGTAGGGACATTGTCGGAAGGTGCAGCAGAAGGTGCAGGACCTGGGGTACCAGCACGAGAAGCGGAAGACATTGTAAGTTGTTGAGTAGGAGGAGTAGGAGCAGGAGGAGGAGTTGGAGTAGGAGTGAAGACCGGGGTACGTCTCCTGCGAGTGGTACGAGGGATAGTGCCTCGAAGAAAGTCGGTTTGTTTTCGTTCGCGCGTAGAACAACGAGGTTGAGACTAATCAGTGGGATCAGAGCTCATCAACTGTTGGATAGTGAGTGCAGAGGGTAGTATGAGTGAGGTAGTGAGCTTATCCGGGGCTCATAACCTGTTAGAAGGCTATGCAAGTAGAGGAAAGCATTGAGAGAGCAAGATTGAGAGTGATCACACAGTGGGAGTTGGGGATCAAAAGTGCGTATCGTTGCATTGATCAGAGTAAGTCATATATACGGTAACTATGGCGCTCGTACGTTAAGCGTCTAATTAATATAGTCAAACACATCTGTTGCTTAACCTGTGCCAGGTACGTGCTGCATACTGTATTCAATATCATCTGTTGCTTAACCTGTGCCAGACCATCTGATTGACATAATTCCTTCAAATAAAATACTGTACATACTGAATGATGTATGTTAAACATTATTCTGAATGAATTCTACAGTCCCCCAGCCTGTAGGGACCTCCACAGGCAGATATGTGCTTGGGAGCATGTCAATTTCGCCTTTTCTCACCTTTGTAGCATCTTAGAAGCATCAGATTTGGCGGCAGGGGCAATGTAATACCTTGTACTATTGCTTTTTAGGGTGTTCTCAACGAATGGATAGGTGCGCCAAGCCTGTGCCCAATGGGTACGCGGTGGGAGGGTGCTTTGTACCTTTTGGGCAGCAGGAGGGGAGCAGTTGCACTACAATCGGCCCAGCCGCTATTCCGCCAATCGGGCACATCATTTTACGTCTATATACATGGGAAAACACTTTCTATTATGTGTGCAATTTATTGTACAAGATGACCCATGTGTGGCCACCCATCTCTATTCTCCACCATGTTCAATGCATAGCACCTTCTCCTTGGTCTCAAATAGCATTTTTTCTTCACCAATTCTTCGCATGTGTATCCAGAATTAATTGAACAAAGCCACTAGACGTTAGGAACAGTACATGTATATACAGAGGGCCAGACACACCTGTGGCCACTACAGATCTGGCTACAGTGAGAGATGTATCAAGTAATTATTGAATCGGACTTCATAATCGTATTCTACACACTTGATTACCCTATATAGCCAAAAAGAACTAAGTGAATCGAAGGGGAAGCCATGGAATTATGCTATACAGCGCTCATCGTTGTAGACAGCGAGCGCGGGAGCAGGGACATTGCCGGAGATAATCCGCTGAGACACTTAGTTACGCTTCAAATTAAGAACAACCTTAAAGTCAACACAACCAACCACGAAGTGGCAATAGAAGTGCAAAGGTGTGGAAGCGCGGAAGTGTTAAAGTAAAGCGAGGTGGTCTAAGAGTCCTAGTTTAACCTGTGCTAAAAGAGCGACAAGGTTTTTGTGATGTAGTTAATATAAAGGGGAGCTAGACGGGCAACTACCACGCGTATCGCGGGTAAAAGGCAAGTCGGCGCAGTGAAAGCAAAGGAGTTATGGCGCGGCTCAAAGAGAACGCGCGGGAGATGTCGCGACTTGTAGGAAAACGGCGCGTGGAGAGACGCAGAAGATAAACGCAGGCGCAATATGAATCTCGAACACAAAACGCAGTCGCTGGTGAAGATGAAATAGTCGCTGTAAAACGCGGGCGCAGTGAAAGTGAACGCAGTAAGCTCGACGCAGTGAAGATGAAACGCAACACAGTAACGCAGTAAAATAACGCAGTTAAAAACAAACGCAGTATAACGAATCCGAAAGGGAATGTCAGAGAAGGATAAGCAAATGGCGCACGAGTTGCAGCGGAAGGCTATGTGAGATCACAGTCAATTGGACTCGACAGACTGCGCGTGGGGGCGGTAGTGTAGAACAACACCTCCCGAGCGGCGATGCGTATTACAGGCGAATGCGTGGCCAACGACGACGTTGGTAGAGTTGGTAAGATTGAACTGCACTAGTTCGCACTCGTGATCCTCGCCTTCAAAGTCTGGAGATAGCCAGCAATCTGGGTGCGGCGCGCGCGAGCGATCGCAGTCGAGCGGGAAGAAAGGTCCTGTACGTAGGGGAATTGGGTGGTCACTCTGTGTGTCGCAATAGGAGCAGTTATCAAGCGATTCCGCGACGGAGGCGACGGACGACGCTGGCGAGGGCGATTTAGGATTTGATCTCTCAGGGGAGACCGTAGGCGCGGCGGAGGGTTCTGGCGGCGGCGTGGGCGCGGGGATGATGGGATAACGACGTAAAACCTCGTGCGGGCGCGGGCGGTAAGGGCAGCGACCGCTGGGTAAGTGGGGGACAGTGGGACAGTAGCGGCAGACTTGAGGCGGGTTGTCGTTGTTAGACGCAGCGGACATAAACGTGGAAGAGGTCGCAATGAGGCAACGCAGAAGAAGCTACAGCTATGGACGCGAAGAGACTCCCTCGACGCGAACGCAAAGCGTAAAGTGAACTCTGGAAACTGGGGTGGGGATTGATTGATTCTTACGCAGTACAAACAACACCTTTATATATATCCTAAAGACCCTCTCCTAAACCTTTCCTTCTATGTCCTAAACCCAAACGCAAGAGCGAGGAAACGGGGTGGCAGAATACTTCCGTCTGCGGAGGCAAAATGCCCAGAGAGTCGACGCCCGGCGGGACACAGCGTTGGTCGACGCGGAGTAGCGGCACGCGCCCTTGCGCTGAAGAGGCGCCAACCGTCGCGAGCAGGTGATGAGGCGCCGTCCAAGAGTTGCACAGCGTGGCGTGATAGGAGTCTTCCTGAAACGGGGTTCGCGCGTCAAGTTTCTTCTACTGTTGGCCCGACCCGCGTCCGAAACTCTTGGTGGCTGTCCGGCCCATGCTCCGATGCAAAAGGGGCATGTCTGTGAGTCAGAGTTCTGTGCGACTCCTCGGCCTCGGATGTTTCCGGCGCGTTGCTGCTCCTTGTCCAGTCCTCAGATCCTCGGTGAACTCCTCGTGCCCGTGACGCTGGGAAAGTGGAGGGACTTGCCGCTCAGGATGACGCGGGCCGCGCAAATGGCGGGCTGCTGCCGGGTCTCCACGCCTAGCCGATTTTCTGGCGTATCACCGCGTGTCATTTGCCTCGCCTTTTTGCTTTCATCACTCCTGTCTCACTCTCATTGTTTGCCGTCCTTGCCGCTTCCTCTTGAAATCTTTTGTTTGCTGGTAATTCCCTTTTATATACGAAACATTCCTACTACTGACCGCTAACGCAATAGTATTACCTTTCGTTTGCTAGTAGCTCACATTAGGCACCTATCTAGAGTGCTTATTTTCCGGCTAGGAGTGTTACCAGACCTAACCCTAACCCAGGTCATGTGACATCCTGCCTTATTTATCAATAGTCCAGACCCAAACCCTAGACACAAACTGGAGCGGTTCCAGATCAACCTAGGCTATTGTTCTATTGTTCTCCTTCCATTGTTAGGGATTCCCCCAGTTCTTGTGGTCCTATTGTCTTTCGTCTATTGTCTTCTGTCTATTGTTAGGGATTCCCCCAGTTTCTATTGTTCTATTGTTCCTATTCTATTGTTCTATTGTTCCATTGCTCTAGCTCTATTGTTCTATGTACCCTGGTCCTTGACAGTTACCCTGGTCCCTTATTGTTCTGTTGTTACTCCAGCCCCACAGTTACTCCAGTCCCTAGTGTGGGAACTTGCGCACAGACCACCCAGCCACAGTATATATAGTAGACCTTACCCTCTCTAGCTCTGCATCTTGACCTCTCTGTCATTACACTACTAGTATTTGGCCTCAGTGCCTGCTTGCCTGCTCATCATCGACTTTGACCTTGTTGTCGTTGTTGGAGATCTACCCCTTCCTCTCTACTTCACTCCCTTGTTGGGGTTATCAGCATAGCAGCATTCGCTCCGCAACACGGATGAGTCCCATTGCTTTCATCCAAATAGAATGGGTAAGTGTTGTCATCTCTTGTTAAAGTCCTTGACACTGATTCCCCAACCCTCTGCAGGTATTCTCTGACACTGAAGTCTGGATCCGCAATGTCATTGTATGTAACCCGATATGACTCCAACCCATTGGACGCTTTGCCCCAGTCAATGACCTTGAAACTTTCTTTGTCGATATTGCTCACCTCAAAACAATGGTGTTCATCCTCCCCCACTTTGCAGTAGCTGTCAAACAGCGCCTTGATGTATAGCTGTGTGTTAGACCGTGAGCTTGCCTCCATTTTGTGCGGATCATGTGATACTGATACTTTATCCTGTTTCAGGTTTATCTGGACAGAAGCTACGTGTGCCCCTGACTGATGAGCTTATTTTGCCAGTTCTTCGAGGCTTGTGAAACTCATAGACAACACAGCCACCTTGGGAACTCGAGCCTTCTTCTGCTCCTGACAGTCACAAGATTTGTGCCCTTGCTCACCACAGGTAAAGAAACGGCCTTCAGCCCTTCTCTTGTTGCACTTGGCTTTAGAGATCTCGGATCAGTGCTCTTTAGGCCTTGTAGGTACAGTACGGTACACTGGCATATCTATCTTTGCACTGTATGTCTTTAGCTTATGTTGTGGCATCCGCGAGTCCTGCTGACCTTGTTTCTTATACGGTGTCAGCCCTGTGGTTTGATTCTCAAACCTCCCCCAAGTTCGGCCTGGAACTCTGCCATTGTGAGATAGAGAGTAAGAGGTGTAGTGAGCAAAGTACTGTGAGGTACTGAGTAGTCCTAGTTCAACAGGGTAGATAAGACTGAGGGGATATGCCCTCAGGAGTGCCTCTAAATATACATAAAGGGGAGGACCCCAGGTACTACTCTAAGACCCCTGATACCTACATCAGTAAGCAAAGTAATCTACCTTACTAAGCATGCCCTATGCCCTAGTAGTGCCACTTCATCAATCAACCAATAGCAATTGTCCCCATGACCTGACCCCATGACCCAGTTCCAAGGCTAGACTTTGCCAGAAGGTTCTAAGGACTATGACATCATCTACTACAATGTTCTACACTATGACATCATAGTTCCAGCATGTTCCGCAAGGTTCCAGAGTTCTATCATGTGATACACAGATAAGAAAAGGAGTGCATCAGTGCATCAGAGACAAAGAGCATGTCAGCGCATCAATTGATAAACACTGAAATATACACCAAAATAAGTGCTGGATAAGTGCTGGATAAGTGCCTAAATAATCCCATCAATACTGTTGCCTGTTAAGGCAAGTCTTGTAGAAACACTGAAACTCTGTGACAGACAAAATTACTAGCAGGAAAGTACACATAATGTTCAAGCATTCCAGTGAGGTTTGTAACAAAAGTTGTTGCAGGTAACAAACTTATACAGGTCATTAATCTGCGTGGACTAGACATAAACTGTTATCAGTAACAAAGTTACTCAAAAAATAGAGAATTCAAAATTAATTCAACTTCAGTATTCTGTGCATTTTAGCAACTGTGGCTATTATCACCAAAAAAATGACCTATGAACCAATATTAATATTCCAGGCAAGTTAGTTGCAAGAATTGTTACCGGTACCAAAGTTCCTTATAACAGTAAATTTTCCTGAGCAATCAAAAGTAAAAGCTTTTACTGGAAACAAAGTTGCTTGTAAGGGTGAAAATTCACAATCACTTTTGGAAGTAAGTATTTCAGGCATAGTGACAGTGGGCATTCCAGACAAGGTATGATTAAAGCTGTTTACCAGCAGCAACATCATCTTTGTAGTCAGGCGTTCCAATACAAGCTACCAACAGAAGGTACTGCAAGCCATCCAGCTAGTAATAAGATTATCACTGATTAAAAGGTTGCTTATCAGAGTGAGCACTATCAGAAATGTTACTTATAAAAGCTACCAGAGGAGTTCATTTCTAAGGTTACTACAGTTTTGAACCACAACAGATGTTGTAGGTGACTCCAAGCACATTTGTAATATAACCGTATCTTTTAGGTGGCATGGATCACAACAAGGTGATGTTAACAGATATGTAAAGTCTCCACACAACTCTTGTAGTTATGCTGTGCATATGCCCCCATGTTGTTGAACAAAGCTGAACTAGCGTTAGCAAGGTCGGCAAGTGGCAAGTACAATCTCTGAAGATTGAATGAAATATTACTTTTTGAGCCAGATCTGTAACTAAACTTGGTGCTGGTAACAGCCTGAACAAGTAATTTTGTTGGGAATTGCTTTGTCAATGAGTAATGTATAGTAAGTTGGTGGTTTGTCATCACTGGAGTGCACAATCATTCAGGAAAGAAGAGGGACTGTGCTGTATTGTTTGAAGTGAAACATTGGGTGTGAGTACAGGATTAAGACGGGTTTGTGGATTAGAGCATGGATCAAGATAGTTTGACATGTGTCTTCTTCTTAATGGTGTTGAACTATGTTGAATAATCTAGCTACAATTTGGTAAACTGCAGGAGCAGGGTTACAAGTGATTATGTTATTGATAGCAAATTGAATAAATCATATAGCATGAAATAGTTACTTGCACCTGTGACTTTGTTACCAAAAAGGACCTCAGTAAACAACTCTGTTCCTGGTAAAGACCTTGCCAAGCCATCTGGTCATGAATATTGGCTGTATTACGGGCATTTGCTGTTTGTGACACCTTTGATAGGCAACTTGATCTGGAATAAAGTGGCTGTACTACAATTGATAAGTTTGGTTGCAGAAAAAGGAGCCATACATTGATGAAGATAGTCACCAATGGTAGCAAGGGACTTGATCTATCTTGTCATTAATCTTGTGCAGTGTTCACTGCTGATTCTAGAAAATTACTTGCTTCAAGAATGAAGGGCTTGAGGGTGTCTCACTCCCAGAACATGTTACATGTGTCCTGTTGATGTCTGCACTGCCTCATTCCCATTGGAGCTGCCACAGGATGGGCTTTGATTGTAACTCCTGCTTATAGAGCCACTAGTGGTTGTGAAACTGTGTGGAAGAATCAAAGGCAGTGCTCTATGGTGATGCAACCACATGCTGTTGATGTCTGAACTGCATCAGCCCCACTGGAACTGCCACAGACTGTGTTCTGATTGTAACTGCTGCTTAGAGAGTGGTTATGAAACCTTGTAAACCAATCGAATGCAGTGCCTGCTGCCAATGAAACCATGGTTGATGTCTGAACTGCCTCACCCCCATTGGAACTGCCACAGGCTATATTCTGGTTCTAACTCCTCCTTGGAGAGCAACTGATTGTTGTGAAACTTTGTGCCACAATCCAATGCAGTGCTTGCTGCTGATGCAACCATGTCCTGTTGATGTCTGAACTGCCTTATCCCCATTGGAACTGCCACAGGCTGTGCTCTGATTGTAACTCCTGCTTAGAGAGCAACTAACAGCTGTGAAATTTTGTGAAACAATCAGATACAGTACTCACTACTAATGCAGCCACAAATTTACATTGTCCAAGAATGGAGAGATTGAGAATATGTAGTTAGCTTCCAAAGTACTGGTCATTCTTGCTCAGAGCCAGTACTATGTGTGGCATGTCTTCTAATTGTATTCCTTGTTCAGAGAGCAAGCAATGTCTGTAGATTGCTGCATCATCAGCAGCAAGCGCTGCATCTGATTGTTCAATGATTGTTACACAAAGTTTCACAGCTGTAGTTGCTCAGTATGTAGGAGTCAATATCAGAACACAGCCTGTGGCAGTCCTGATGGGGTTGAGGCAGTTCAACAACAACAGGACATGGTTGCATCAGTAGCAAGCACTGTATCTGATTGTTCAATGATGGTCACAAAAAGCTTCACAGCCGTAGCTGCTCGACCAGAATTTGACATCATTTTCCAGCAGGAGTGGAGTTTGAATCTGAGTCTGGATGACGTTTTTCAGTAGACTGGCCTTAATTGCTCAAATCCACTTCAATTGACAGGTTGTTTGTACCAGGATGTGGCCACAAGATAGGGCTATCCAATGGTGTATTATATGTACAAATTTGTACTCATATGCAGTCTGTGGAAATCAAAAACTGCATTTTGGTTGCAAAAGTAATCTGATACAAAGTTATAAAGGGCTGGAAACAAGGCCAGTGTGATGCCATCAGCTGTATTCATTGTTTGGTTATTGACACTGTTACTGTCTGGACTCTGCCATCAAATTCCCACACTTTGGGGGACAAAAAGGTCACATCTGAAAAGGCATCAATGTGCTGGAGCACACTGCAACAATTCTTCTTCATCCTTCAGGAATTGTGACAGAGTTTATCCTTGAATTTGAATTGGGTAAATTGTATCCCATGCATGATAATGGTAAAACAACTGAAATGTTGCCACTCTGTCATTCCAAGCAAAAATGCAGTCAAGATTAGACCTTTCAGACCATTTGACTGTTTGAATGTGTAATGACGAGATGTCCCAGATCTACTGAGGGGATGGCAGGAGGGCAGCAGCCAGTACTAAGCAACAACGTTTACATTTCAATAACTGCATTGCAACAAATTAAGGAGCTTTGCTTGTAGAGACCGACAGCAGACAACAAGCCCAAGCAGCTAGCTACAGCTATGATGCTACAAGAAAGATAGAGGAGAGGGGGTGAGAAGAAGAAGAACAAACAGATCTCAGACAAGAAAGTTTGAGGCGCAGCAAATAAAGCTCTGTCACAGGGGGGCCAAGCAAGACATATTTCCACCCCTTGTTGCACCAGCACTGCACATCAACTACCAGATATAATAGCTCTCTTGACACTATCCTTGTGTCTCAGAACACTTCCTTTGCTCCAGGTTTTTCATTGCTTCAGCACTGGCTGGTAAGTACATTCATGTTTGTCCTGCACTTGACTTGGGTTACTGTACTAAAATAACTCCTACAGCTGAGTGTCTTCATTGCACACTTTCTTATCACTCTCTGACATCCAATCCCATCATGAAATTCTCAACCTCTCTCTTTCTCTTTGCTGCCATTGTCACCAGCACATCTTTCACTGTGACTGTGTCTGCCATTCCCAACAGCATAATAGAAACCCACCATCCAACTTCTACTGGCAATCTCTACAGCTTGGAGAGAAGAAGCACAGGCTCAGACAACTTTGCCCATGTCAGCCTGCATGTCTTTCATCGAAATGATCTCAATCAACGGTCCATAAACATCGAGGAAACACCGTTTGCGCAGATGCTAAATCGCTTAGCAGCAATGGATCACCACAACCCTCGCCAGTATGAAGGAATGTGGAAATGGGCATTTCGAGGCAGAAGTGAGGGTGAACCCCCAACTCAGTACCAGGAAGATGTGTACTCTTTGATGGATTATATACAGGCACTACCTGTAGGTGACCCAGCAAGAGACAAGATGGACAGGGGAGAGGTTGTGCATATCTCTGATTTGGTAGGAAATTAAGGCTATAAGCATGTACCGGGAAGATGAATGAATGCAATGTCATTGGTTAGCGACAGAACACATAGACAATACAAATATATACAAGGGTAGCTGAGTAAAATGAAAACATCTACACAGATGTTCTGCATGGAATGATAAACGGCAGATGGTTGGAGCAAGCAGATACAAACTGATACAAACTGATACAAGTGGAAACCTAGACATACAACAAAATAAGCCCTGTAAAACTAGCATTCAGTACTTTTGTACTCTTGCCAGAATACACCTAGAAGTTGGGTTGGGCAAAACCTGCTCCGTGCATGGCAGTAATGAGACAGCTGGAATTTTTGTACTTTGTGATTCTAAGCAAAAATACATTCAATAATACATCTCACATAGAACCACAAGAGGTCTCAAATTTACTCAGGGGGGAGTAGCAGGAGAACAGCAGACATTACTTGTAATTAGGAATGGGATTAATTGAATCAGAGAGCTTTTGTGTATCTTTACAATTCCTGAAGAATGAAGAATAATTGTTCCAGTGTGCTCCAGCACATTGATGCCTTTTCAGATGTGACCTTTTTGTCCCCCAAAGTGTGGGAATTTGATGGCAGAATACAGACAGTAACAGTGTCAATAACAAAACAATGAATACAGCTGATGGCATCACACTGGCCTTGGTATCAGCTCTTTATAACTGTGTATCAGATCACTTTTGTAATCAAAATGCAGTTTTTGATTTTTACAGACTGCATATGGGAACACATCTGTAAATATTACAATTCCTGAAGAATGAAGAAGAATTGTTCCAGTGTGCTCCAGCACATTGATGCCTTTTCAGATGTGACCTTTTTGTCCCCCAAAGTGTGGGAATCTGATGGCAGAATACAGAAAGTAACAGTGTCAATAACAAAACAATGAATACAGCTGATAGCATCACACTGGCCTTGTTATCAGCCCTTTATAACTTTGTATCAGATCACTTTTGCAATCAAAATGCAGTTTTTGATTTTTACAGACTGCACATGGGTACAAATCTGTACATATTATACACCATTGGATAGCCCTATCTTGTGGCAACATCTTGGTACAAACATCCTGTCAATTGAAGTGGAATTGAGCAAGTTATGGCCAGTCTACTGGAAAAGGTCACTCAGACTCAGATTCAAACTGCACTCTTGCTATGATGTCAAATTCTGGTCAAGTACATGTGCAGCAGTCTACAGACATTGCTTGCTCTCTGAACAAGGAATACAATTAGAAGACATGCCACACATAGTATTGGCTCTGAGCAAGAGTTACCAGTACTTTGGAAGCTAACTACCAAACCCAATCCCTACATTCTTGGACAATGTAAATTTGTGGCTGCATTAGTAGTGAGTACTGTATCTGATTGTTTCACAAAGTTTCACAACTGTTAGTTGCTCTCTAAGCAGGAGTTACAATCAGAACACAGCCTGTGGCAGTTCCAATGGGGTGAGGCAGTTCAGACATCAACAGTACATGGCTGCATCAGCAGCAAGCACTGCATTGGATTGTTGCACAGGGTTTCACAACCATGAGTTGCTCTCTAAGGAGGAATTAAAATCAGAACATAGCATGCAGCAGTTCTGATGGGGCTGAGGCAGTCCAGACATCAACAGGCCGTGGTTGCATCACCATAGAGCACTGCCTTTGATTCTTCCATAGAGTTTCACAACCACCAGTTGCTCTATAAGCAGGGGTTACAATCAGAACATAACCTGTGGCAGCTCTGATGGGGTGAGGTAATGGAGACATCAGCTAGACATGGTTTCATCAGCAGCCAGCGCTGCATTCAATTGGTTCACAAAATTTCACAACCATTAGTTGCTCTCTAAGGAGGAGTTACAATCACAGCACAGCCTGTGGCAGTTCTAGTGGGGCTGAGGCAGTTCAGACATCAACAGGACATAGTTGCATCAGAAGCAAGCACTGCATTTGATTGTTCCACAAAGTTTCACAACCACTAGTTGCTCTATAAGCAGGAGTTACAATCAGAACACAGCCTGTGGCAGTTTCAATGGAGATGAGGCAGTTTATACCTCAACAGGATATCCAGCCCTTCATTTCTTGAGCAAGCAATTTTCTGTCATCAGCAGTGAACACTGCACGAGATTCATGATAAGATATATGAAGCCCCTTGCCACCATTGGTGACTACCCTCATCAATGTATGGCTTGTTTTCCTGCAACCAAACTTATCATTTGTAGTAGAGTCACTTTATCCCAGATCAAGTTGCCTATCAACAGTGTCCCCAATATAAAATGCCCGTAATACAGTCAATATTCATGACCAGATGGCTTGGCAAAGTCCTTACCAGGAACAGAGTTGTTTACTCAGGTTCCTTTTGGTAACAAAGTCACAGGTGCAATTAACTGTTTCATGCTAGATGATTTATTCAATTTGCTATCAATAACATAATCACTTGCAACCCTGCTCCTGCAGTATACCAAATTGTATCTAGAATATTCAACATAGTTCAACATCATCAAGAAGAAGATGCATGTCAAACAATCTTTATCTCCATGCTCTACTCCACAAACTTGTACATGTATTAATTTTGTACTCACACCCATTGTTGCACTTCAAACAATGCAACACAGTCCCTCTTCTTTCATGAATAATTGTGTGCTCCAGTGGAGACAAACCACCAAATCACTATACATTAATCATCGAAGAAGCTATTCCCAACAGAATTACTTGTTCAGGCTGCTACATGCACCAAGTTTACTTACAAATCCGGCTCAAAGATTAATATTTCATTCAATCTTCAGGAATTGTACTTGCCGCTTGCCGGCCTTGCTAACGCTATCATACACCAGTAGATCGCCCTATCTTGTGGCAACATCCTGGTACAAACATTTTGTGACTTTAAGTGGAATTGAGCAAGTTATGGCTAGTCTACTGAAAAAAGTCATCCAGACTCAAATTCAAACTCCACTCCTGCTGGTAAATGATGCCAAATTCTGGTCAGGTACATGTGCAGCAATCTACAGACATTGCTTGCTCTCTGAACAAGGAATACAATTAGAAGACATGCTACACATAGTATTGGCTCTGAGCATGAATTACCAGTACTTTGGAAGCTAACTACAAAATTTCAATCTCTACATTCTTGGACAATGTAAATATGTGGCTGCATTAGTAGTGATTACTGTATCTGATTGTTTTGTAAGGTTTCAGAACTGTTAGTTGCTCTCTAAGCAGGAGTTACAATCAGAACACAGCCTGTGGCAGTTCCAATGGTGGTGGCAGTTCAGACATCAACAGCACATGGTTGCATCAGCAGCAAGCACTGCATTGAGTTGTGGCACAAAATTTCACAACAATTAGTTGCTCTCTAAGAAGGAGTTAAAATCAAAAAATAGCCTGAGGCAGTTCTAATGGGGCTGACGCAGTTCAGACATGAACAGAACATGGTTGAATCACCATAGAGCACTGCCCTCAACTCTTGCATACAGTTTCACTACCACCAGTTGCTATATAAGCAGGAGTGACAATCAGAACACAGCCTATGGCAACTCTGATGGGGGTGAGTCAATGCAGACATCAGCTAGATGTGGTTTCATCAGCAGCCAGCACTGCATTCAATTGGTCCACAAAGTGTGACAACCAATCCTTTTGAAGCACTAATTACAACTGTAGCAGTTTCAATAGGGGTGATGCAGCCCAGACATCAACAGGACATGGTTGCATCAGCAGCAGGCACTGCATTGAATTGTTTCACAAAGTTTCACAAACATTAGTTGATCTATAAGAAGGAGTTACAATCAGAACGCAGCCTCTGGCAGTTCTAGTGGGGCTGATGCAGTTCAGACATCAACAGGACATGGCTGCATCACCATAGAGCACTGCATTTTATTCTTACACACAGTTTCAAAACCACTAGCTGCTCTATAAGCAGGAGTTACAATTAGAACCCAGCCTGTGGCAGCTCCAATGGGGTGAGGCAGTGCAGACATCAACAGGACACATGTAACATGTTCTGGGAGTGAGACACCCTCAAGCCCTCCATTCTTGAAGCAAGTAATTTCACGGCCTCAGCATTGAACACTGCACAAGATGAATGACAAGATAGATGAAGCCCTTTGCCACCAGGGCACGTAGGATTTGCCGCTACCGCAACCACATTGCCGCATAGCAGCAGATGCACAACCGCTATGCGGCAGACGCCAACACGGTTAATTATAAGGGAACAATAAATAAGTGACAGGGAATAGCAAGTAAGAATTATATATAGTGTAAATGTCACAGTGTAACATGGTCATAACAGCTACTTTATATATGCATGCTTGGCACAACCCATGCCAAGTGTGATTTCATGTGCAAAGGGCAGGCATATATAATCAGCTAATGTTTCTCTGAGTAAATTATGCCTGTTGCTACCAGGGAGCCTTACTGAAACTATGCTGTAGTGCTGTGTGCATCAGGAAACAATATGAAGTCTCCGGCAGCTACAGAGCTCTCCGGAGCACTCTGTAGCAGCTGAGAGCTTGGGTAGCCTTCGCATTGTTTCCTGATGTGCTTGTGTGACACAAAGCTTTCACACTAACTTGAAGCTCAGGCTCACACTCTTCTCGGTGTGCACCAACATCATCTTGTAGACCACAATTCGAAGGTGCAACCTCTGACCTTTAGCACGACATTTCCGACAGGGCACAGAGGATTTGCCGCTACCGCTACCACCATGCCGCATAGTGGTAAACTGTTACAATCCAGCCCAACCACCTGACTTCACGTGACCTCTGCACCTGAACACCACGCCGCATCTCCGCACCAACATCATCATGACCCTTATCATCTGTTTTCTTTACATTATGCTGTATTACAGTTCTCTTATCTCTCCGCAAGAATGTGCAATTCCCTTTGTTCCGCTTTTGTCTACTGCTGTTGGACTTAGAATCATTGTAGTATATATACAAAACCCAACTGTAGTAAATAAGCAATTCAAATATCGAATAAGACTTCCCTTCTTATCCTCTCTTCGTATGCATTTGACTTCACTAGCTGAAGTCGTCTTACTCATCGTTGTCCAACATCCCTTTGCTGTCTCCGGTGTTCCGATCATCACACCTCCGCAGGTCCGCAGTTCAATTGAGCCTTGCTCTCAAACCTTTGATCCTGCTAAGTCCATAATTTGAAAGACTTTGGTGACTGAATGGTGAGTAGGTCCTCACCTTAGTTGCTGGAGGAGTTGTGGTGTTCGGGACTAAGTAGGATGTGCTGGGCACAAAAGTGGTTCAAAAAGAAGTATGCAAGACCTTTGCAATTCTCTAAAGAGTAGTAATTGTATAGGCCCGTCATACTACGCATGAACCCGGTCAATGTACATGTACGAAAAAGGACAAGTCCCAGACAGAAGTAAGCGTGGCGGCGTAAAACGTGAGTTGAGATGCGTGAATAATAAGTAGTGGCAAAATGTCAAAATAAACATACATTCAAAATATATTGTTTTATTCCAGATGTTGCGGTACTTTTAGCGCCCATGTAGCGGCATTTCTACCCTTGGTGTTGCGGTTACCGCACTACCGCATAGCTTACCACAGGGTGGAAGGTGGGGAGCGGCAAAAAGTGCGGCACTGCGGCAATGTTGCGGTAAGGTGGTTGCGGTAGCGGTAAATTCTCTTTGCCCTTGCCACCATTGGTGACTACCTTCATCAATGTATGGCATCTTTTTCCACAACCAAAGTTATCAATCATAGTACAGTCACTTTGTCCTAGATCAAGTTGCCTATCAAACATATCACCAATGGCAAATGCCCCCAATACAGTCAATATTCATGACCATCTGGCTTGGCAAGGTCCTTACCAGGAATAGAGCTGTTTACTGAGGTTCTTTTTGGTAACAAAGGTACAGGTGCAATCGACTATTTCATGCTATATGATTTGATCAATTTGCTATCAATAACATAATCCCTTGTAACCCTGCTCCTGCAGTTTACCAAATTGTATCTAGATTGTTTAACATAGTTCAACACCATTAAGAAGAAGACACATGTCAAACAATCTTTATCGCCATGGTCTCATCCACAAACTTGATTTCATTCTGTACTCACACCCATCATTGCACTCCAAACAACACAGCACAGCCCCTCTTCTTTCATGAATAATTGTGTGCTCCAGTGAAGACAAATCACCATCTTACTATACATCAATCATTGAAGATGCTATTCCCAACAAAATACCTTTAAGTCATATCTAGGAAGCAGAACTTGGAGGATTAATACCAGAACCTGCTGCAGCAGAAGCCGCAGCAGCAGTTGCTGGATCTGTAGGTAGTAAGTTTGTGTTACCGCTACCTCCACCTGAACCAGCTGAGGATACGCTAGATCTAAAGTTAGTTAAAACTGATGGATCTTGATATAGAACATAACCACCGTAGAATATACCTATGGTTATTATTGCTAGACCGGTGTACCATAGCCAATTTACTTGTTCAGGCTGCTACCAGCACCAAGTTTACTTACAGATCTGGCTCAAAAAGTAATATTTCATTCAAGTTTCAGCCAATTGTCCTCGCCGCTTGCCGGCCTTGCTAACGCTAGTCCAAATAAAGGCCTTAGCATGCCCAGAAGTAAGAATGTATCCACCCAATCATGAGGGTGCTTACAAATGTTTGCCCTCAGGAATTGAGAATAGACCCTGAAAACACGGAAACTCAGATTTATGCTCTCCTTGCCCACTTTCCTTCTAAAGCTCAAATTTCCAAGCCAAAACTTGGATTTTTAGTGCTGCCGAGGCAGGCCAATTCTTGTTGTTGGGCACTGTATCAGATAGCAACACATCCAAAGATAAAACACGCAAGCTTCAGTACAGTAGTGACACCACTTTGGAAAAACAAAGTACAGTCTCAGCATTTTAACACTGAGACATCGAGGGTCCTACCTGTTTGAGCTGTCAAATCAACAACAGGCAGTGACTGACACCAGTCAATGTGGCATCCAAGGGGCTAAATCACACCTCAACAGGGAGAAAGTTGTTCTGAAATGCCCACATGGCAGCATTCAAATTACCTGATATGGTAAGGACATCAATCAGGATCTCAAACACCTCCAGCTGTGTGCTGAAGATTGGTCTGCATTGTAAGTCACGGAGAGATTTCTCTTGCTAACAAGAATAACGCTCTTGTACTTGCCAGCACAAGAGAAATATGATGCACATCCTGGGGCACTCAAATGCACTGTAGAGATGTACACCAATTAACAAATTTCGGACAGCAATCCACAAATATTACAACTTTTGAAGAATGAAGAAGAATCATTTCAGTGTGCACCAGCACATTGATGCCCTTTCAGATGTGACCCTCTTGTCCCAAAACACTCTCAACCCGTACATTTTTAAAAAAAACAATTTTAGTTACATCAGCAGTGAGCAATGCATCTGATTGTCCTTTAATGTTTTACAACCATTAGTTGCTCTCCAAGCAGGAGTCACAATCAGAATACAGCCTGTGGCAATTTCAATGGGGATGAGGCGGTTCAGACATCAACAGGACACATGTAACATGTTCTGGGAGCTGATTTAATGAGACACCCTCAAGCCCTTCATTCTTGAAGCAAGTAATTTTCTGGCATCAGCAGTGAACACTGCACAAGATTAATAATAAGATATATGAATCCCCTTGCTACCATTGGTGACTATCTTTATAAATGTATGGCTCCTTTTCCCACAACCAAGCTTATCAATCGTGGTGGAGTCACTTCATCCCAGATCAAGTTGCTCATTAAAGGTGTTACCAATAGAAAATGCCCTTACTACAGTCAATATTTATGGCCAAATTACTTGGCAAGCTTCTTACCAGGAACAAAGCTGTGTACTGAGGTTCTTTTCTGTATCAAAGTCACTGGCTCAAGTAACTATTCCAGGCTATATGACTTATTCAATTTGCCATCAGTAAAATAATCACTTGTAACCCTGTTCCTGCAGTCTACATGAATTGTATCTAGATAAGTTAATGTAGTTCTACACCATTACAAAGAAGGCATGCATCAAACAACCTTTATCTCTATGCTCTCCACAAATTTGTTCTAATCCTGTACTTACACTCATTGTTGCACTTTAAACAATACAGCACAGTCCACCTGCTTTCCTGAATGATTGTGTGCTCCAGTGAGGACAAACCACCAACTCACTACTTACTATACATTACCCATCAAAGAAGCCATTCACAACAGAATCACTTAGTCAAGCTGCTACCAGCAGCATGGTCACTAGCAATCCTGGCTCAGAAAGTGATATTCATTTAATCCTATGGAGTTGTACTTGCCACTTGGCAGCCTTGCTAACACTATTATTTGCTTTCTGAGCACTTTCTGAGCAAGAACCAGCGTGTTGGGAGCTAATTCTGACAAGACATTTCCAACTCCTATATCTTGGAAGCACATAGTTTTGTTTGGTTGCATCAGCAGTGAGCACCGCAGCTGATTGTTCAGCCAAGTCCCACAAATGCTAGTTGCTGTCTGAGCACAAGTTACCATTAGAACACAGTATGTGACAGTTCCACTGAGAATGAGGCAGTTCAGACATCAACAGGACACATGTAACCTTTTATGGAAGTTATTCTTAACAAGACATTTCCAACTTTTATATCTTGGGAGTGTGAACTTTCTTTTCTGCATCAGCAGCAGGCACTGCAACTCATTGATCCACACAGTTCCACAAACATTACTCGCTGTCTGAGCACAATTACCACCAGGACACAGTTTGTGGCAGTTCCAATGAGGATGAGGCAGTTCAGACATCAACAGGACACATTTGACATGCTTTCGAGTTGATTATTACCAGTGTTGGCAGGGCTGGAAAGCAGCAAGTACAGTTCCTTAAGGTTGGATGAAATAGGTAACACCACTACTGGTAGCAGCTTGACTAAGTGATTTTGTTTAGAATAGCTGTCCTGATGTGTGATGATGTTACTGATATCAGCCTAAATAAGTCATACAGCTAGGATAGTCACTTGGACAAGTGACTTTGTCATCCAGAAAAAATTCTACCAACTTTGTTCCTGGAGAAGCCTTGACAAGTGATGTGGTCATAATGAATGGCTTTAGTCAGTGCACTTCGTTTTGACGACGTGCATGATAAGCAATCTGATCTAGGGCACAGTAACTGTTATACAATGTATAGGTTAAGCAAAGCAAGCATAACTTAACAAAAGGTAGTCAGCAACAGTAGCAACAGGCCTTTATTTATCTTGTCATTGATCTTGTGCTGTTTCAGCTCCTGATGATAAAA
>JABYQR010000297.1:0-56626 GCA_022592445.1 Cytidiella melzeri
CAGCAAGACGTCTTAAATATGTTAGGCGTCCTGACACAAAAGATGGTAGACCTTACCAATCAGGTGGCTGCACTTGCAGCTGTACAGGCACCGGCGGTTGCCGCTGCTACCCACGTTTCTCGGGAAAGAAGCATTGTCGAGAAACCAGTCTCCTTCAAAGGGAAAACCTCGTCAGAAGCCCGGCTCTTCCACCACGCGTTCATAGTATGGGCGCAAAATCAAGGAAAAGCGTTCTTCCAGCAAGACGCGCAAGGCCAGGTCCGAGTGGACAACAATGGCGCGAGGATCTTTGATCCTCACAAACTCATCACCAGCGCCTTGTCGTTTATGCAGGACGACGCTGCCGACTGGGCTCGCCCTGACATCGAGGAGTTGGCCAATAGCAAACCAGCGATTGGAAATGACTGGGACACGTTTATCGAGGCCTTCAAGGCAAAGTTTGAGCCTATTGACGCGGTCATGGAGGCCAAGACTAAGGTTACCGGCATGAAGCAGGGTAACAAGACATTTGCCGCCCACATCTCGGAGTTTGAGACCTGGGCCCCTCGCACTGGCTGGAGCCAGCAGGACCTTTTCGACCGTCTCAAGTCGAGCTTGAGTACGGAATACCTTCAGCGCGTCTCTTACTTCCAGACCCGCGCCACAACCTACGATGCACTGAAGGACCAGTGCAAGGCAGTAGATGCTCAGCTGGCCGATCTACGCAACAGCACTGGGAAGGTCATGGTAGACAGTTCCTCGGGACATGGCAAGTCCCACCAGCAAGCGTTCCGCGACCCCAATGCAATGGAGATTGACGCATCCCGTTTCTCCGCCTCGTTTGACTCGCTCTTTGCGGGTCTAGGCAAACAGGAGATCTTCCAGAAATGGAAGAAGGAGATGAGCAAGCGTTGCTCGGTTTGTGGATCTGAGAGTCACAAGAAGAGGGACTCGAAGCACCCCGATGACCCGGTCTGCAACCACTGCGGTGGCACCGGTCACTGGGGGGCAGTTTGCCTGAAACGGCTTCAAGGCGTCCCTAAGGGACAAAAAGTCGCTGCAACCTCGTCGACCTCGTCGACCGCTACTACTGTAGCCAAGCAAGACGCGTCCAACAACAAGGATGCTAAGATTGCTGCGCTCAAGGACATGCTGGACATCCAGAAGAAGCAAATGGATGAAATGGCTGCCAAAATCAATGCGGTTTTTTGAAGCGGACTCGTGACACAGCCGCAGCTGCAAGTCCCCCAGATACCCTGTCCCTGCCTCCTTCGTCGTCCTCGTCTTCTGCCTCGTCTTCCTCGTGTACAACGTCTACTCCATGCCCGTTGTCTACTATCTCCTCGTGTACTATATTGTCGCTAGATTGGTTATCGTCTCATTTCCGTGTACATGTACTAGTTAAAGGTCTGAATAGAAGCATTCGCGTTCCTGCTATGATCAATTCAGGAGCTACGGCTTTATTCATCAGTCACCAGTTCGTCAAGAAGCATAAGATTATTCAGCACCCGCTCGAAAGGGTCATCTCATTGCATAACATTGACGGAACTAAGAATAAAGCTGGCGGATTAACGCACTTCGTTCGCCTTACACTCACAGTCGGAGATCACACGGAAAAGGCAGAGTTTCTTGTCACGGACTTAGGTCCAGAAGACGTCATTCTTGGGCTACCATGGCTCAAACGCGTAAACCCTACCGTCAACTGGGAAAAAGGAGAAATGACGATTCCGAGCGGCTCGGAAGAATCTCCTAATGAACCTTTCCAGAAGGTTGACGGTAATCGCAAAGAACGTAGACAGTGGGTCAAAGCCGGTATTATCCAAGACACCACTGACGAAGTCTGGTGTATGGCCGGCTTCACCTACTCTACTAAGCTTGCTGCCGAAGCAAATGAAGCTAAAGCTCAACGCTCCTTCAAAGAGATCGTTCCATCAGAGTATCACAGACACGCTAAAGTCTTCTCTGAGGAAGAATCTAATTGACTACCCCAGCATCAGCCCTGGGACCATTCGATTGATCTCAAACCAGACGCTCCTGAGACTATTAAATCGAAAGTTTATCCTATGCCCCTGAATGAACAAGCCGAGCTTGACAAGTTCATCCAGGAGAACCTATCCAAAGGTTACATCACGCCTTCTAAGTCTCCGATGGCTTCTCCAGTTTTCTTCATCAAAAAGAAGGATAACAAACTCCGACTTATTCAGGACTACAGAAAACTCAACAACATCACTGTGAAGAACTGCTACCCTCTACCGCTTGCCACCGACATCATCAACAAGCTCAAGGGTGCAAAGATCTTCACAAAATTCGATGTCCATTGGGGATATCACAATGTCCGAATCAAAGAAGGAGACGAGTACAAAGCGGCGTTCGTTACCAACCGGGGACTCTTCGAACCTAAAGTCATGTTCTTCGGTCTCACGAACTCACCTGCTACCTTTCAAGCTCTGATGGACAACATCTTCGCTGACCTTGTCGCCGAGGGCAAGGTGGCTGTCTATCTAGATGACATCCTGATCTGGAGCAACAACCTGACAGAGCACCGCAAGGTTGTACATGAAGTCCTCGAGCGACTTCAACAACACAACCTTTACCTTCGGCCGGAAAAGTGCAAGTTTGAGAAATCTGAGATCGAGTACCTCGGGTTGAGCATTCGCGCTGGCAAAGTAGCTATGGACCCTGTCAAAGTCCAAGCAGTTTCTACGTGGCCCACACCCAAGAACCTCAAAGAAGTTAGAGGGTTCATCGGGTTTGCCAACTTCTACCGCCGCTTTATCCAAGACTTCTCAAAGCACGCGCGGCCTCTACACGACCTTACTAAGAAGGACGTACCGTTCATCTGGGGTCCAGCACAAGAGACTGCCTTCACGCTGCTAAAGAAGGCCTTTACCACTAAGCCTATCTTGGCAGTCTGGGACCCTGAACTCCCTACACGTCTAGAAGTCGATGCTTCGGGCTATGCGACCGGTGGAATCATCTCCCAGAAATCGAAGGAAGATGGATTCTACCACCCTATCGCCTACCGATCCGCATCTATGACTGAAGCTGAGCGTAACTATGAAATCTTTGATCGGGAGATGTTAGCCATCACCGAAGCTCTCAAAGATTGGCGCCACTACCTTGAGGGGCTCAAGGAACCGTTTGAGATCTGGACAGATCACGCAAACCTGCAGTACTGGAAGACTGCGCAACACCTCACTCGACGTCAAGCACGTTAGTCATTACTTTTGGCTGACTTCGACTTCGTGTTGGTACACAAGCCCGGTAGTACCATGATACACGCTGATCCTCTCTCTCGTCTTCACTCACACGCTGTCACGGATGAAGAAGACAACAAGGATCAAGTGGTACTGAAACCGGAACATTTCCGCATCCTCGCTACCAGTGCGCTTACCACTGCTTCTCCGCTCGAATCAAAGATCCGAGAATGCACGGAACAAGAAGCAGAAGTCGCACAAGCTCTTGCTACCCTTCGAAAGAAGGGTCCTCGCAAATTTGACGGCGGTTTACTCGAATGGGAAGAGAGTGACGGGCTCATCTATTACAAGGGAAAACTCTACATCCCTAACAACAAAGAGCTCCGTCATGAAATTGTCAAATCTTGCCATGACACACCCACGGCTGGTCATCCGGGCAAACATGGCACCATAGAGCTAGTCTCACGACACTATTGGTGGCCAAAGATGAATGCCTTCATCGAGACTTACGTACTAGGTTGTGATCGCTGTCAGCGTTACAAGTCGGCTCCACATCCTAAAGCAGTACTACAGCCTCAGGAAACTCCGGCCAGACCTTGGGAACACATCGGTGTAGATCTCATCACTCAGCTGCCACCCTCTAAGGGATTCGATTCGATCGCGGTCTACGTTGACCACTACTCCGATCAAACGCACATCATCCCTACTACCACTAGGGTTAACGCTGAGGGGATTGCCGATCTACACTACAAAGAAGTATTCCGACTTCACGGCATTCCCAAGAAGGTGTTCTCTGACCGAGGACCCCAGTTTGCAGCACGCTTCATGCGTGCGCTCTATCACCGCCTAGGCATAGAGACTGGTTTTACGACCGCCTATCATCCGCAAGGAAATGGCAAGGTCGAACGCAAAAACCAGGATATCGAACAGTACCTGCGTCTATTCTGTCAGCAACGACAAGACGACTGGGTCGATCATCTGCCGGCGGCTGAGTTTGCACTCAACTCGCGAGTACATGCGGGTAATTCACAAACACCGTTTGAGGTTATCTATGGATATCGCCCCGACTTCACCATACCAGTTGGCAAGCGAAGCAATATCCCATCGCTTGATGAGCGCCTTGACAATATGGCTCGAGTACGCAAAGAGACCGATGCAGCTCTTCGTCTAAGCAAAGAAAAGATGAAGCAACTCTATGAGTCTGAGAAGCGCTCTCCACGCGTCTTCCAAGTAGGGGACATGGTCTGGCTGAACGCTAAGAACGTCCAGATCCACCAGGCTACCCCTAAGCTTGGTCCTCGACAACTCGGCCCGTACAAAGTCATCGAGCGTATCGGCGATCTTGACTACAAGCTCGATCTACCCAGCTATCTCCGAATCCACCCCGTCTTCCACATCAACCGTCTAAGTCCCTGGCACGACAACGGCAAAGACGTACCTCCACCTCCTGATCCTATTGTCATAGAAGGAGAAGAACAGTACGTCGTCGAAAAGGTGCTAGACAGCAGGCTACACGGACGTTGGAAGAAATTGCAATTCCTTGTCAAATGGGAAGGGTATTCAGACGGACACAATAGCTGGGAACCAGTAGAAAACCTCGAGAATAGTCAAGAAGCGATTGACGACTTCTACAAAGCAAACCCCGGAGCGCCCCGGGTCATCAAAGCTTCACTCTTTGCGGATCTCCGCTTGCACTTTCGGGAATTCAATACCCAGACCGACCCCGCTTTCCTTCGCACGATCTATCCATCTACATACAATCTTAGCTGGGATGAAGGCAAACACATTGGTCTGAATATCTCAAGAACATCACACTGACGGGTAACGTCGAGTCAACGACACCAGAAGGGGAGAAACTTCCTAGCATCCTTCTGACTAGACAATCGGGGCAATTCTGCTGAATCCCTGTAGACGGGTAGAAGACCTCTATCACCACAGCACAGTGATGCTTCGCGAGGACGCTCAATTTTAGGAGGGGGGTAATGTCATGGATGGCCTGATTAGCCCTTAATTTTTGCAATTTACCTCTTGTTTTTATCTGTAAAACTTCGGGCTGCAGCTCAGTTGCAACTCTCTCTGCACAAACACCTTTGCACGTCTATTAAGCGCCCGTATCACGTGGCTTAGACGCTCCACACGGTCACATTACTTGCTACTACGTCACACTGGCATGTGACTTAGCTTAAGTAAGACCACATGGCTACAAGCACATGGCTCAGCCCATAGCTAGGGTTTGACGTCATAGATACTGTCCACATGGGCTCCTTATTGTTCTTTCCTTATTGTTCTCTTTATGGAAGGATGTTCTCACAGGTGTGGGAATGGAATACAATAGTTGGTCTCCTTTTAGATAGATTCTCTCACGGGTAGAGTTCTTGGCAAGGTCAAGACAATAGCTATTGTTCTCCTTTAGGTAGTTCTTTTGTTCTTCGTTCACACGGCTTCTTGCAAAGCCTGCCCTCAACATGGTCTGTGCGCAGGTCCCTGAAGTCTATATAAGCAGCTGCATGTACGCTCCTAGCCCCCATCTCGACCTCTTGGTCTTTACTGGGCTAGGTAAGCAAACCCCTCTTGTACTACATAGCGGGTAGTATCAATATTAACTTGGTCTTTACTGGGCTAGATATCTGTATAAGGTTTATAGCTGGTGAGAGCATTGTGCTATACACCTGCCACCGCCTCGTTGTCGTCTTCCACTCCGTGTCCCTAGTTGTTACGTCGAGCTCCGTCTCCGTGACAGGAAGAGCCGGGCTTCCGACGATGTTTTCCCCTTGAAGGAGACTGGTTTCTCAACAATGCTTCTTTCCCGAGAAATGTGGGTAGCAGCGGCAACCGCTGGTGCCTGTGCAGCTGCAAGTGCAGCCACCTGATTGGTAAGGTCAACCATCCTTTGTGTCAGGACGCCCAACATATTTAGGACGTCTTGCTGGCTCAGGTTGGCGACTGGGGCAGCTGGGGCAGCAGGGGCAGCAGGCTGGTTGGGATCCATGTCTTGTGTTGTGATGAGGCGTAAATTTTCTTCGTTGGGTGTCTGGTGGTGCTCAGCGTAGTACTCGCTGTTAACGGCTTCAGTGGGGTCTGCCTGAGTGTATCGATTTGGACAGGGTTGGTCGTCACACTCGTAGAACAGTCCTCCGTAGAAGTGGTCGTCGGTGACTGTGTTTGAGTCGAAGAAATGTATACAATTACTACAAGACGTGGTGGGCAAAAACTATGGACCCGCTAGATCCACTCAAAATAGCTATCACTATTTACTACGTTAAGTTGTGTGAGGACTTTGTCGTATTTTTACGAAGCTGCTTAAAGGAAACTTTCCCAATTGCTTTGCAACCCCAGTCTAGGAGTTGCCACTCGCGGTCGGCTGTGACGGGTGCGAGATTGTCGACTCGGTTGAGGAAACGATTAACCTTGTTGACAAGGTGAAGCAGCGCGCGACGGTGGTCGGGGTTGGCGCGGTTTAGGAGTTCTTCAAGCTCCGTGAGAGCTTGCAGGCGAGTGCAAATGGCGGTAAGTTTTGGCCTGAAGATGCCTACTAGATCAACCGGTGACAACTTCTTGAAGTCGATCAACACCGGCTTTGGTGCAGCGGGGGCGGGAGTTGGTGCAGGGAGCTTTGCTAGTCGCTCTGCAAAGGTGAGCTTGTGGGTCTGTTGCTCAGCTAAGGTGCGGTCACGCTCCTCAGCAGTTCGTTCTCCGTATGCTCGTGCAGAGGCGCGGAGTTGGCGATTTTCCTCGTATGAGGGGACGGTGAGGGTGATGCCTTTGACAGGCGGCTTCTTGGACACGTACTTCGCGACAGTGACCAGGTCTTTGTCAGACCAGCGATGAGGTTGACCACTCTTACGCTTGTCAGCGAGAGCGTCGAGGAAAGATGGAGGAAGACACCTCTTGAGCTGAGGCTCAGTGGGAGGGAGGGTCTTAGAGAAACGGGGGCGCGTGTCTTTAGGCACTAAACAACGCGCAGGGGGTAGAAACAGACGACGTAAGCGTAGCTCAACGGTATGAAGAGACCGGAGACGTACTCGTCAAACAGGAATAAACTTTTTTAAACGGTGGGAATGGGGAACCCAGGGTTTCACAACAATCTCGACCTAATGTCACGGAGACGAAGCTCGACGCAACTAAAAGGGACACGGTGTGGAAGACGACGAAGAGGTGGTGGCAGGCTTGAAGCACAATGCTTTCACCAGCTATCAAACTTTATGCAAGTTGCTAGCCCAGTAAAGACCAAGTTAGTATTCTGACTACCAGCTATGTAGTACAGAGGGGATTTGCTTACCTAGCCCAGTAAAGACCAAGAGGTCGAGATGGGGGCTAGGAGCGTACATGCAGCAGTATATATAGACTTCAGGGACCTGCGCACAGACCATGTTGAGGGCAGGCTTTGCAAGAAGCCGTGTGAACGAAGAACAAAAGAACTACCTAAAGGAGAACAATAGCTATTGTCTAGACCTTGCCAACAACTCTACCCGTGAGAGAATCTATCTAAAAGGAGACCAACTATTGTATTCCATTCCCACACCTGTGAGAACATCCTTCCATAAAGAGAACAATAAGGAAAGAACAAAAGTAGTCCATGTGGACGTCATTTATGACATCAAACCCTAGCTATGGGCTGAACCATGTGTCTGTAGCCATGTGGTCTTACTTAAGCTAAGTCACATGCCAGTGTGACGTAGTAGCAAGTAATGTGACCGTGTGGAGCGTCTAAGCCACGTGATACGGGCGCTTAATAGACATGCAAAAGGAGTTTATGCAGAGAGAATTGAAACTGGGTTGTAGCCCGGAGTTTTACAGATAAAAACAAGAGGTAAATTGCGAAAATTAAGGGCTAGTCAGGCCATCCATGACAAGTTTCAGTATGGTCAGTTATATGATCAGTAACAATTGATGAAGTTTGAAGTAGTTTCTTGATCATGAAGTAACTGAGATGACCGAGTTTTTTATGTAGTTCAAGTAGAGTAATGCCAGTTCTATGCACGCTTGCTAAAGAAGTCACTCGAGTTGATGATAGCGTGTATAAATCGTTTGGTTTTCTAACTACAGCCACACAAGTCGAGTTTGAGTTGTATATAGTACAAAGATTGTGATAGAAAGTAAAACAATAATCAGAGTCCAGTTTTCCAACGCTGATTAAAGTAAAAGGTAGAGTTGAGTTGAAGTAGACGTTCTTCAGCAAGAGTTCAGTAAGCTTACCACTTTCCTGTTCCACCTCGAGTATTATGTCACCAGCGAGTATCAAAACTAGTTGTTCTGAGTTGGCAACAGTCAGTACAATAGTTGGTACAGAGTGGACATTGAAAAGTAAGTCTCAATACGGCGTACAGTGTATAGTCACGCCGGTATCAAGAATATGTATCGACTCGTCTGTTGACGAAGTTGCATACAGTGGAAGTAGAGTAGGAGAAGTAGTAGTAAGCGAAGTACTTACATGCATAGTGACGTCAGACTCAGAGAGAGCCGACACCCACGCGCTCTGGTTGCGACGAGGAGTAGTGGTCGACAGACCAGCAACAGCGGGAGTGGCAACAACAGCGGCGGCAGTGGCAGCTTTGCCCTTGGCACCAGCAGTGACGGACTTCCGGGTAATACCCTTCCTCTTCATCACCTCCTTGGACTTCTCTGTCCAGTGCGAAGGGCAAGTAGGCATTGTGTGGCCTGTCTCATTACAGTTGTAACACTTCATCTTTGAAGTGTCACGAACGGACTTCTCCTTAGAGTAAGGAGCAGCAGCCGCACGAGCGGAGGAAGTGGCTTTTGCCGGACGTTTGACACGTTTGTCGACTGCTGGCGACGCGGCGGAAGAACCACCAGCGGGCCTATCGCGAGGGACGAGGGTTGATGAACCCTTAGACCAAGAGCGGTCAAGTGGGTAAGCGAGTCGCCAGCTATGGAAGTCGCGGCGAAGCTTGACACTCAGCAAGATGGGGTTGTAATCGTATTTCTCGCCAACAGGAGTACAAGAACGCATCAGCCTCGTAGCTAGCGCGAGTATGCGCATAGGCGGGGGAATGATGCCGACAAGGGCGGAGTAGAAGATATGCTGAGGGAATTCAATCCCCTTGGAGAGAATCTTTGAGTAAAGGTTGTGCGCGTCGTCAAGCAGTTTGTCCATTTCGTGGACAGGACGGTGGAGAGAGAAGAGTTGGAAGATTTTGTTCGCGTCCGACATAGTAGAGGTTGGTTCGAAACGCTCGGAGAGTTTCTCCATCAGTCTGTGAGGCGCGGTCTCATTGAGATAGTTTGCCATCACAGAGTCCGCAATGTGTCCAGCCAGGACGTTGAAGACGGCCCGTTGGACCTCTTGAGGAATGGTAAGACCACCCCTGTAGCTGTAGAAGTCGACGATGGTCGACATTGCAGTATTGACGCGGAACTTCCACATCGGCCAGGTATCAGGACCCATAAGTTTGCCAATGTCTGCAAAGGCTTTGTAAATGTTGCTAAGTGACATAGTATACTCCACGTCGTGTTTTGGAGGCACGGAAAGGAGAGATGACACCGCTTGCGCGGAGTCAGTAGGGCCAGATGGCAAGGGGGACGGTGCACGATGGGCTCTGGGCAGTTTGCCCCTTTGCCTTTCGTGCGCCTCGTCGTCGTCCATAGCATCGTCACTATTGTCTGATGATGGTTTAGTGGGGTGACGACATGCGAAGTCGTCGCGGAGAGTGTCGAATGGAGTGCGTCGGCGATCTGAGGGGGGTGCTGAGACTCGACGTGATGCTGTGATGCGGGCAGTTGGTTGATTGGCAATGGCAGATGTAGTAGCGACGTTGGGGGCGTGTTCAGAAGGTGCAGGACCTGGGGTACCAGCGCGAGAAGCGGAAGACATTGTAGGTTGTTGAGGAGGAGTAGGAGCAGGAGGAGGAGTTGGAGTAGGAGTGAAGACAGGGGTTCTCCTGTGAGTATGAGGAGGGCGAGTGGAAGGCCTGGAGGTAGTAGTACCTCGGTAGAAGTTGGTTTGGTGTCGTTTGCGCGTAGAACAACGAGGTTGAGACTGATCAGTGGGATCAGAGCTCATCAACTGATGGATAGTGAGTGCAGAGAGTAGTATGAGTGAGGTAAAGAGCTTATTTGGGGCTCATAACCTGTTAGAAGGCTATGAATGTAGTGGAGAGCGTTGAGAGAGCAAGACTGAGAGGGATCACACAGTGGGAGTTGGGGATCAAAAGTGCGTATCGTTGCATTGATCAGAGTAAGTCTTATATACGGTAACTACGGTGCTCGTACGTTAAGCGTCTAATTAATATAGTCGAACAGTTTTCCCCTCTCCTCTTCTAAGTCCTTTCGACGTCTCCTCCTACTGCGCCTCCCTTCTTTTTCTTTCCCTTTGTTGGTAGCTCCTTCGGGAGGGACAGTGTCCCTAGTAGCTGTGAGTTGGTGGGGCGGATGGCTCGAGGATACGTCTTGTCCTGACTTCCCCGCGGACTCAGACACAAGTGGTTGTGTTGGTGGAGTGGTGTGCTCTGACCTGGGAGATTCAGACAACTGCGGGAAATAGAGCAGCAAAGATGGATATAGAGGCAAGGAAGTCATCCTAGTGCTTTTGGAACATAAGGCCCCAGTTGCTTGGCACACAAAAACCACTGCTAAGAAGTCAGTGGCACAGCAATTTGGCACCACCATGTGTGAGGAGAACAACAAGATTAACAGCCAGGAGAAGAAAGGCAAAGAGGTTTATAGTTACACTTCTCCAAACTCAAGATGATGAGAGGTTTCTTTTTTTGTTATTTAGCTCAGCATCAGGGAGCTATCTGCAAGTTCTGGTATACAGGTTCCAAAGCTCAGCAAACAGTGGCATGATGCCTGCATTGGACCTGACACTCTATCTCTCTGGATGTTACTGCTAACAACTGGCTCTCATCTTTATTGCTGTCACAGACCTTTCTAAAATGGAAGGAGTGCTGATATGGACCCAAAACCGGGTGCGTCTATCGTTTCTTTGTTAGCTGTAAATCTAGTTTTTTGTCCTGCAATGCGGAAGCTCAGCTGCGAGCAGAACAGCATCCCAACACAGTACACGGGCACTGAGCATTCAGGAACTCGAGCAGCATTGACGTCATGTACTTACGCCACCAAGGCCTGGTCCCCCAAATGCGGACCGAGCCCTGTCCGTATTTGGGAATAGCTACTCATGAGCATAAGCGCCCGGTAATAGTTGTATAAGAAGCGGAGGCTCCACCTCCATCCCAAATCACATACAGCTAATTCCCGCCTCCCCCACCAAACCGACTTTCAGCATATTCACGCAACCCGAAGCAAGAACTATGGGGTCAGTATGCTAGGTGCTGCAGACCTCAGCTCGTTGGACTTACTAACATACCGTTGCGCATGTAGATGCATTCTTTCATGTCTCGCTGGTACGCCCTAATTTCTCACCGTTGACCGTCGTTCTCTGACTTTTAGCTGCAACGCTTCTCAAGCCATTGTCGCCTGCATTGCCGCAGTATTCATCGCAATATTTGAATGCATATTTGGAGTCATCGGTTGGATCTTCGACAGTACGTCTCTTTTGAGTTTTCGATAGATGGTGTCACTCACTATGCTCTACCCCTCCCATTGGGAACGTGCAGTTATATGCGGCTGCATAACGGGGATATGTGACTGTCTTGCTGGGATATTCTGCTGCAGGCCGTGTGGATGCAACAGTGGCGGGCGGTGAGTAGTCGTTAAGATCAAATCCCTTCTGATGTTCAAACAAGTTTCCGCAGCGGACGGCCTGTCACGTATTAATCTGCTGACCTCGCCTTTTTCACCCAAACCTCGTCACGCAATTTACGACCCTGCTACAGACTTCCTTAAATGTAAGGAGCGTATCTTTATGCCTACATATGTAGCTTTAGCATATTCTTGATTAGCTATTTCCTTCGGTAGCAACTTGCTAATAGCACGCCACGAATTACAGAATTTCCTGAGTCGAGACCCGCACGAATAACATACACTTGGAAACAGTGACTTTCACGCAAACTGAATCGAGAAGATGATAGGGAAGGTGCACTATTGCGCGCGCGTGAGACCGCCGCGTGGTAGTAGACGACGCCACAGCTATGAGCGCTACTCGATCGACCAATTACAACCTGCAATCAAATATCTAATAAAGCGTTCACGCAACTTGCACAATACTACCACCTTCAATGGAGATGCTAGACCCTCAAGTCCTATTCCAACGCGTTCAAAGGTAGAAGAAAAGTCTTCGGTACTCCACTGCAGTTTGAAAACAACAGCCAGCTTTTCTTCAGGTGCGTCGCCATGAGTTGACGGTTTTAACTCAATAAAGAGATAACCGCCTTGCTTCCGACTTATAGGAACGTTGCTGCACGATGTGTGGGAGCTTGGAGATATGAAGTGGCAGGCATGTCGTCCATTGGACAAAAAAGAACTTACAATGAGAAGAAGAGTTGCTAATAGTCACAAACGAACTTCAATCCCATAGACTTGTCGACTCTGCTGGCAGTCTGTCTGTCGCTTGTGCCCGGGTTGAGAACGGACCGACCTCAGGACGAAGTGAACCCGGCTTCTATAAATTACGAACGACTACAAGTGTTAGTGTCCACGAGGTAAAGTGAACGCGCGTTCAAGCTTTCGTGCCTCAAGATCTCTGTCTGACAAGTGATACCGAGGCCAAGAACTTGGAGAGTAGGAACTGGCCCTGGAGGCTGTCATCAGTGGCGTGCGAGTTGAGATGCCGCTTATGCGTCGGTAGAGACGACTGAATGTCTTCTCTGCTCGCTCAACAGTTCGGACTCGGATACTGAATCGAACTGCGTCCGTCATTTCGCCGTTTCTCGTTGTTCGTTCTGATTTTTTTTTTGCTGAATTGTCCATAGGAGCAAGATATATACGACCTGCATTGGACATCCACAAGACAAGAAGGCGAATCTGTTCTCAAGGAGCACGATGTAAACGCGTGGTACTAAATACGGAGACGTCGCCGTCACATCATCGGTGCTAGTCTGTTATATTTTTGCTCTCAATCTCGTGGCTGATATGTCTTAAACCCTCTGGCATCTCCCATTGGCTTCGCTCGATATGCGAACCGTTATCGACCTTGCCGCTTCCGTCAACGGTAGAGCTCTGGAGAAGGCAGGACGCGGATTTCGAACGACTGCCCCTATCCCTAGTCGCCTAGATTTTGATATCAGGGCGATGATAGAGTGGTAAAAGGTACGCGTTAAGGCCGGGATGCGATTTCGCAGCCGGATTTCCTGCCTACTGTAGCTAGTAAGTAGGTAACAAGCTGCCCCCTATTACTATCATGGTCCAGGGATAGAGAGCCACAAGACTCCCAAACTCACGATAGATATGAATTGGGGGGCTGAGCTGCAGCGACTCGCCGTGTTCGCAGCAGAGGAAGTTGTTACGGTTCACCGACCGATTTTTCCCTGTCACACTTACATAAATCAAGCGCATGCATATATTACTCAGAGCCTTGGCCTCGACGACTTCAGCTCCTTCTCTGCGCTCTCATCACTTCGCATTTGACATGTCCAACTCCACTGACCAGGATGCTGTGGACATCATATCTTTTTTACAGGCCGGGTAACATGCAGTCAAACGTACTTTTATCCTATCGCTGACAAAACTCTGGCACTTAGACTAATCGAAACCTCTCTGATATTCGCAACATCAGGTGGGCTTGTTCTACCTTGTGCGTGGCTGCGTCGCTGATGGTCCATATTGTACCCAGCACTCTACTGCTATGAATGGATGGTGACTCTTGATCAGGAGGTAAAGTACGTTTGGGCCCAGAGATGGACACTCTCCACTTGGATCTTTGCCGTGAACCGTTACGCAAGCCTTGTCTACTCTATCCTAATGCTTGCGCCAACACCGACTTTCATCGTGCGTATTCTACCTGCCAAGACATATTATCTCCCACGCTAAAATGTCTCTGCAGAGGTCAGTATTCTTGCACCTGTCCCAATACACCATTGTGACTTTTTGAAGCTGCCAAGCAGCGTTCCGAGTAATGGAAGCATTGCAGCTGCTCCAGTTTATTGTAGCAGCATGTAAGTCCCTCGGACCACTGGCCCAACTCATTTGGCGTGCTGGTGTCGTACTGACTACTTGTCATGCAAGCATTCTCAGGACTACGTGTTTTCGCGCTCTCCAGTCGCAATATCTGGCTCTTTCTAGTCGTATTTTTCTTGAATATGGTTCCCTTTGCCACAAATATGGTCAGTGCATGTTTCCCCCGACATATCATCCGTCAAAGTAATGCTGTTGCTCTTGGGCTGCCTAATTTCATGTAGTTTCACTACATTACGGACCCTGTCGAATTTACAGATGATGCGGAGTGCCTGGCGCCGCTGGGCACATCTGCGAAGGTTGAGCTAGGGTACGTAAGCCAGACACACAAAATAATGTGTTCATTTTAACATGCGTTGTTTCCAGATGTGCGTTATAGATGTCTATACGCCTCATGAACTCTCTGACAGATTCTCGACGCAACAGTGGCATTCACGACCCGCGGTTCCATCATTCTTGCAGACGTCATCGTACTGGTAGTGACTTGGGTCAAGACAGTTGGAACCGTTCGGGAAGCTTCGCGCATCAATATCAAGGTGCCTTTGAGCGAGATCCTGCTTCGGGACGGTGAGTTACTTGTCAGTTGCTCGCTTGCTCGCGACGCAGTGGATCATCGAACTCACGTCGTTCATAGGCACACTGTTCTTCATGTGAGTGCCTCACCTTCTCATCCGCTCGCGTACCTTGAACCATGTTGTACTGTCGCCCTAGATGCCTACTTGGAATCAACGTTTTCATTCTGCTGGTCAACGATTTGGTACGTCGATGGCAAAATTTGTGACCGATGTATTCTGCTGCTGACATACCTGACAGCCACTAAGCGAGGCCGTAGGCCTTTCAATATTCGGGGGTTCGTTCGTAGCATTGTTCGTCCCCAAATCTGATTTTCTACACGCGATATGTGACCATTAACATCTCCCTCTGTTCGCGGATAGAACGCCACCGATAATCATTTCCCGCTTCTTACTCAATCTGCGGCAGGCGAGCAACCAGGAGCCTGAGAGTGGTACGGTAGCGCAAAAATCCACAACTCGCTTCAAGTCAGATATGATCGTTGGAAATATGGGACAGTCCCTGCGATTCGGACGAGACGAGGACGAGGACTCGGTCACCGGTAGCGAGGACGAACACAGTGGCATCGAACTTGGAGAACTAGATGCGTCGCCTGTTGAGGGCTTTGGCCACGATATCAAAGATAAAGGAGAGGTCAGTCGGTTAATTTGTGCGGTATGTTTTCAACTTCACTGATTGACATTGCGATAGATACAGGAAGTTCTCGTGGTATAGGGGAGGATCAATCAAGGCCGATTGATAAAGCATCCTCTCAGGAAGCTCCGGAGGCAGCGCGTATTCTCAGCCGACACCCACTTCCATTCTTGCAGTTAACACCTCATTACACGTGTATTTCATATCTATTACCAAAATGCTGCTCCGATAGTATTTAACGTTCGCACTTGAATAACGGACGATTATGCTTCTCATTATCACTGCACACCATATAGTCCCGCCCTCCAATGTACTACATACACCGCCATACAAATGATACATACTGTCTCTATAGCACATCCTGAGGCAATAGTTCCTCCGTCATCACTCCGCGCCCTGCAATAACTTGCCAGAGCTGCGGCTCAAGAAGCTCGTCACTCACCGTGATCAGTGTATTGAAGCCCGCCATTCGTTTCCTTGTTGTCGCATGTTCCTCACACACACAAACCGTTCGATATTAAGGACAATGCACGCCCAACCGCGCAGCCCGCACCCGGCCTGCTGAAAGCACAACTCGCGGCATCTACACCGTGAACGCGAAATTCAACACACCGGGCGGGATCGCGACAGAGCAAACGCCGCAAGGAAATGCGTGGGCGTCATCAGGCTGTACAGAGAGATTACACAGTGATACTGTAGCCTTGCCTATCCGTTACCAGCACGCTTAGCTCAGGTAGCCAGCTTCAATTTGTAGGTGGCGATTTATTGTTTCGCCCCGAGATCGCTGAAAGAGTGTCCTCTCAACACGGTTGGAGCAGAGCCACTAACATTCATATACACCCAGTCAGCCCGCGAGCATCAATCGTCGCTGGAGGCTCTCGTGAACAACATTTATCTTCGACGCTTACTAGACTGGGAGCCTCTGATAACACAAGATATGAATACAACCGTGGACTACAATCCTAGCGGTGGCGCGTGCCTAGTGCAATGGAGGGCAGGGCATCAGACGAGAGATCGTGAGTTACGAAGGTATGAACGCCGTCTACCCTGCCCCTTGTAGCCTGGGCGGGGCTATATACTGTGCAGCGATAATGAGAAGCGGAATCGCCCGTTAGCTACTACGAAGGTGAGATATCAACAGAACAGAACTTCGGAAATATGCGATACACGTGCAATGAGGTTTTGTTTAGAAAAGGCAGAATAATGGAATCCGGTGTAGGTCGAAGGAAATGAGGAATGCGCCGACTAGAACGCTCCCTCAGGACTGGCCCCGCGCAAGCAAGCGACGTCCTCAATGATTCCTGAGAGGATGTCATACTAGCCAGCCTTCGCACATATCCCCCTTATACGACAGAAACTTCCTGTATCTGTCGCATTGACATTCAGTGAAGTTCAATACAAAAGAAACACCATGAATATAGGCGACTGACCTCTCCTATGTCTTTGATATCGTGGTCAAAGCCCTCAACAGGCGACGCATCTGATTCTCCCAGTTCAATGTCAGTGCGTTCGTCCTCGCTAATGGTTACCGGGTCCTCGTCCTCCTCTTGTCCGAACCGCAGGGACTGTCCCATATTTCCAACAATCATATCTGACTTGAAGCGGATTGTGGATCTTTGCACTACTGTACCACTCTCAAGCCCCTGGTTGTTTGCCTGCCGCAGATTGAGTAAGAAGCGGGAAATAATGATCGGCGGCATCCTATCCGCAAACAGAGGAAGATGTTAATGGTCACGCACCGCACGAGAGAAATCAGACTTGGGGACGAACAATGCCATGACCGAACCGCCGAATATCGACAGGCCTACTGCCTCGCTTACTGGCTGTCAGGTATGTCAGCAGCGGAATAAATGGGTCACAACTCTGCCCTCGACACACCAGATCATTGGCCAGCAGAACAAAAACGTTGATTACCAGTAGGCCTCTAGTCCGACGGTACAACACAGTTCAATGAATGCGAGCGGATGATGAGTTTAGGTACTTGCATGAAGAAAAGTGTGCCTATAAACGACGTGAGTTCGTGATTCCCTGCGTCGCGAGCATCTGGCAAGCAACTCACCGTCCCGAAGCAGGATCTCGCTCAAAGGAACCTTCACATTGAGGCGGGAAGCTTCTCGAACGGTTCCAACTGTCTTGACCCATGTCACTAGCACTACGACGACGTCTGCAAGAATGACGGAACCGCGGGTCGTGAATGCCACTATTACGTCGAGCCTCTGTTAGAGAGTTCACGGAGCATATAAATATCTACGACGCACATCTGGAAACAATACATGTTAGAATGAACACGATGTCTCATGTGAGCGGTGTACGTACCCTAACTCAAGCTTCCCAGCTTCACCCTGCAGTGAAAAGCACTGTGAGTCGGCTGTGAACTCGATAGCGTCCGCTATGTAGTGATACTAGATGTCATATGGTGAACACGAGAGCCACAGGATGACTTTGCCAGATGATTTTTCGGGGGAATATGCACTGACCATATTTGTGGTAAAGGGAATCATGTTCAAGATAAACACGACTAGGAAAAGCCAAACACTGCGGCTAGAGAGCGCAAAAACCCGTAATCCTGAAAATGCTGATTTGACATGTAGTCAGTACGAGCCCAACACGCATGAGTTGGAGCAGTCGGAGTGACTTACATGCCGCCACGACAAAATGGAGTAGCTGCAACGTCTGCAGAACTCGAAACACTGCTTGACAGCTTCGAAATTTCAAAATCGTGAATCAGGACAGATCAGAAAAAACTAACCTCTGCAGAGATAATTAAGCAAGTGAGGCATTAGTCTTAGCAGGTAGGACACGGACGTCAGAAGTCGGTGTTGGCATAGGCAGTAACACAGCGTAGGCCAGACCTGCGTAACGATTCATGGCAAAGATCCAAGTGGAAAGCGTCCATCTCTGGGCCCAAACGTATTTTACCTTCTGATCGAGCGTCACCATCCATTCATAGCAGTAGAGTGCTGGTACAACATAGACCATCAGCGACGTAGCGACACACAAGGATAAAAAGCCCACCTATTGTTGCGAAGACCAAATAGGATTCGATTTGTCTTGGTAGCAGATTTTTCGTCAGCGATAGCGTATAAGTACATTTGAGTACACATTACACGGCCTGTAACTGCGGCAAGATATCAGCAATATCCTGGTCCGTGGAGTTTGACATGTCCGATGCGAAGTGTTGAGAACGCGGAGAAGGACCTAAAGTCGTCAAGCCAAGGCTCCAAGCAATATATGCATGCACTCAAGTCTCTAGTTATGTAAGTATGCCAGGGCGGTATCGGTCGGTGAACCGTAGGAGTAGCGGGAACTTCCTCTGCTGCGAACACTGCCGCAGCTGAAGCTAAGCCAACAAGCCATACCTACCCTGAGCTTGATAGTCTTGTGGCCTAGTTGAGGATATTAATAGAGGGTAGCTTGGTACCTACTATCTGCAGGAGGCAGGAAATCCGGCTTTGGAATCGCATGCCGGCGGCCTTGAGGCGTAATTTAAACCGCTCTATCATTGCCCATCCATCAGGATTCAGGCGACTAGGGAAAGGGGCGGTCGTTCGGTATCTGCGTCCTGCCTTCTCCAGAGCTCTGCTGTTGACACAAGCGGCAAGGTCGATAACGGTTGAGATCGCATGTCGAGCGAAGCCAATGGGAGATGCTAGAGGGTTTGAGACATATCAGCCACGAGATTGAGAGCAAAAATATAACAGACTAGCATCGATGATGTGACGGCAACGTCTCCGTATTCATTATCACGCGGACACATCACTTGTGATATGTACTTGAGTCTCAAATGACGAGCTTCCTAAGCGGCAACTCTGGCGAGCTGCTGCTGAGGGGGGGCATTGATGATGAGAGTGCGACACATATTGCATGTGTATAAGCCTATCATGGAATTCAAGAGATTCTCAGTGATATATACAATATCAGAAATGGAGGTGTCAAGCCCTGCATCCCATAGGGCTATGGTGGAATTTTTGTGTCTTCTTCTCCGCCTCCTGTTTCCCACTGTTCTGCCAGCCTATTTGATCTAGGCTTTACCCTCAAGGGTTGACACTACCTCCTCATTAGCCTTGTTTCCTGGCGCAGACGTAACCTCTGCGCGGTGCGTCAAGACATTCTCTCGTGCCGCAGACACAGACCCTTCGCTCGCGAGGATTTCTTTAAGGATCGGCGCACCAGCGCTTGGGGTCGAGGGAGTATTGCTCTTAGACGAGCGCCCCAAACCTGTCGCGCTCAGGTCGTGTTTTCCGAAGAGTAAGCTACGCATCATGGCAAAAATCAGTTTTGTTTTCTTTCATATGTGAGGCCATAGGATGAAGGTAAAAGGTAAGGAATTATACACGTACTCGAAAAGCGCCATGATTGTCCATTTGCGGTTATCTGCCTCAGGGAAAACAAGCGAACGAGGTCCATAAAACACCTTGGTAGATGTTAGAATAAATTATTTTGTATATAGTGATACGAAAGACTTACCTCGTCGTCAACCTCGTGTTCCTTCCTGGGCAAGCAGTGCATAAACTTCCAATCCGGGTTCGCGCCGCCCTCCTTGCATAGCTGCTCTGTGACCTGATACCCATGGAAGGCCTTCAGACGTTCGGCTTTCTCAGCTTCTTGGCCCATTGATATCCTGACACATGTTCTCAGTCACTGGCATGACATAAAGTACAAGCGAGCTCACCAAGTGTCAGTCACAACCAAATCTGCGCCTTTGACTGCTTCCTTTGGATCCGTCACCCAATCTATCTTTTTCTCGCACCCAAGGTACAGCACCCTGTCCCATACCTCCTTCGGAGCCCTGTACTTTTCCTGCTCCGGAGACGCCACGCGCAAATGATGGCCCAGCCGCGGATAGGTCACCAGCATGTCATGTAGCACATTCGCAGAGTCGCCTACGTACGCTATCGTCAATGGACGCAGCAACGGGAGGGGTACAAATTTGCGGGATCTCGTCGTGGACATGAGGCTGGCGTCCGAGGGAATAGCGGGGGTAGTTTTTGTAGAATCAAAGAGATGAGCGTGTTCGTGGAGAGTAAGAAGGTCTGCGAGGACCTGGGTTGGGTGCCAAAGACTGGAAAGGGCATTGAGAACAGGAACGGGGGAGTATTTTGCAAGTTCCTGTGAAGAGCGTGAGTTGAATGACTATACAAGTGAATGTACACGGTCGAATGCACCTCAATCTCCTCATGATCGCCTACGCGTGCAAAGATTCCTTGGCACATCCCGCCTATAACCCTCGCTGAATCCCTGACGCTTTCGTTCACACCGATCTGGATATCCTCCTTGCCCAGGAACAGCGCTCGGCCACCCAGCAAAGTCGCAGCCGTCTCTGCCGCCACACGCGTCCGCGTACTCCGTTTGCTGAACAGCAGCGCGATGCTCTTGGAAAAGAGAGACTGAGAAGGCATGTTGAGTTTTTTCTCGATACGCGTTTGGGGCGCGAGCCACGGCATGGAAACTTGCTTTAGGTAGCGAGCATGTGTGAGAATGCGGGATATTTGGGAGGGTGAAAGGTCAGCGAGGGTCATTAGGTGAGTGACACGCTGCTTGACTGGGTGTGCCATGGCGATGGGAAGAGATAAAAGGTTTTATAGAGAGGGAGAGTGTAAGGTAGAGGAAGAGGGTAATACAAGGTGTCGGGACTGCTGCAACCTGTCGAGCGCACGTTGTTTGAGCAAGATTGGGCTCTGGATCTAAGCTGTGGATAGCTGCAGGGATAACCGTCGCTGTTAAGTAGTTTGCCAGTGAGCGAGTGGTGGTCGCGAGCAAGACTGGAGCTGGTAAGTACCGGCGTCTCAGGAATTTCAACGGCTGTATGAATCACTGTACGACTCGGACTCTACAGACGAAGCTTGAAGCTTCCAGGACGCCTACAGGCATGTTCTGACGAGGTGGACTCGAACGCGTTCGTGCCGTTCTGGTTCGCTTTACCATAGTGATGCTGATGCGAATTTAAGCTTGAACTATGTACAATAGAAGTAAATGTCTATGCATAACTATGTGGAAGATATACTGTGCAATGAGTATACGAAAACAACGAAAGCTATCAAAGTTGCAAGCAGAGTGACGATGATTGGAAAATGATCAGTGTGCATTTGGGGACGGCGAAAGAATCCGACCATCCTGAAGTGGTTGACCAGGTCCCGCAGGTGAGTCGGGGAACGTGTAGTGTCATTTTTACACGATAGCTGCGCCCTTGTAGCTATCGCGCCTGCCAGGTTTGTTCCACTCAGGCTTGTTGTCATACGACGAGTCATCAACGTCCACCATTTCGTGAGACTCAACGGTGACGGTGATCTACAACCGCGTTGTCAGAAGCAAATCGATGAAATTAGTAAAGTATTGCCACTCGCCTCAGGACGTGTCCTCGCGTTCTGTGTCGACAAATGGACGAATTCGGGCATCGGCGCAGACTATAGAAGTAAGAATGATTTGTCAGTCGTAACGTCTCATGGTCATGAGTGTAAGAGCGACACAAACCTTGCCACCCGTGTGTGCTGCCGACACCGCATCTCTCGTGTCCGTGTTGTTGAACTTCCACCCTGAGCGCGAATTGAGCGACGACATAAGGGAGTTAGTGTAGAGTTTGGCAAGGGGGAAGTTGAACGCAAGATGCCTGCGAATTGAAGCTTAGTATGGTTAGCAGTGCATGCCACATCAAGTAAACGTACACTCCAGTGGGCTGGAGATGATGTGTGATTAGGGTTGACTCTACGGAACGGAACAGAGAGGATCACTTACAACGCCCAAGAACAGCGCAAGATCAACAATGGCCCAGACAGCTGTGATAGCCCCGTTTTGCACGGTCACTAAGTACACAGGTAAGGTTAACGTCAATGGAATGAAATTGTGTATCCTCACATCTTATGATCTTGTCCAGTACGTCGTCGGTGTGATTGAAACCTGTCTTGTGCTTCCTCTGACAGGCGGAAGTATCTCGTGTCAGCGTGGTCAGAGGTGCGGGCTGAATGAGCGCAAGGCTTACCAAATACCAAGTGAGAGAGCCCGAAATAGCTACGTCGCAGACGGCAGTCGATACGAGCCAAATGGAGCCGACCTGGTCGAACTTGTGAAAGTCTTGGAAATATTTGACATAATGGATGGCAATGGCAACTCCCAACCCTCCCACTAGCGATACGGACGTCAGTGTACGTTGGATAACGGGACTATATTCACGTACGCATTGACACGATCGACGTGATCACAATAAACGATGTAATCCACATGTTGCGAGTGAGGACAGCTACTCTCCAAGCGAAGAAAAGCTGACATGATGTACCGATGATGGCCTGCATATCTACGTCAAGGCGTTGAACATGCCGAGAAAAGACGCGGGAACATACCACGAGTGCAGGATCTGTTCGGGGAGTATTTGAGCGAGGTTAGAAAGACGTCGTTGTTTGCCAATGTTACATACCAGTCGAAAGCTCTGTGAACCGAAATCAGACTATGCAAATATGATGCGCGAAGTGTCAACACGTACTCCAGTCTGCAACAGAAATAACTTGCAGGTCTCCTACAGATTATGAACTTAGTCTAGTGTTCCACCGAAAGCCACGGTCAGGGACTTGCCGAAGTTCAGGATAATGTCGTGGTAAATCCAGTATATGTCAAATGCGCTGTTTAGCAGATCCATAAAAAGAAGCAAAAGAACCTGGGGAGGGAGATAGTGTCAGTATTTCCAGCGCAACGCCGTGAAGAACGACGAACGTAGAGTTTAATCCAGAGAGCATCCCTTGTCCGGTTTTCAGTGCCAGTGCAGACGAACGATGTGATCAAAATATCTTACTTTTTATACGTTGAGAAGTAGAAAAGGCATTGAGTGACCATTATTCCAAGCAGGAATATGTTCAGGAATATACCGATGAGGGCAGGTCCATGACTGCAATCCATCAGCACTTGAAGCTACACTGTTAGAGGTAAGGATAACTCACGCAGCCTCTGCGGGATTCATCTTCGCCCTTTTTTTTTCCAGTGGACCCTCGGCTAGTCAAAACTCGCCCACAAGATTAACAAGGACAGGGGACGTAAAGAGGGGTGGTTGCGGTGAGTAGCCTTCTCCAGACGCAAACGGAGGTGCCTCACGTCGACGTCTTTGCCAAAGCACAGCTAAGAGGTATAAGTACACAGAATATCACAGCGCGGGAAAGGGGACACCGAGTAAAATGAATAGAAATCGTAGCTGCATCTAGGGACGCTGCGGCTCGGCTAAGGCAAAACAGACTTCTGGCTGTACAGGTCACTGTCGTGCGAGAACAGTCTTTCTTACCACATGATAAAAACCTTTCTATATGTCGCCATGCCCATCAGACTCAAGACAACATCAGGCGAAGAGTACTGTGCTGTAATTTGCGCGTCGAGCCTGAGCGTTCTGTCCCAGATTTTAGCGGTTTTCACGGGTTTCCAAGACAAAAAGACGATCTTCCAGAATTTCCTGTTTTGCTGGACCAGATCTACAAATACTAGATCTCGGGCGCTCGCCGCAACTTCACGCTCTCCGCCACTTTTGCAGGATACTTGCGATACAGATATGGCCAAAATACGCCCCGAACGCCAGTCAGTTTCACTACTTCTTACTACGAATGTTTCGCCGCTGGTGCTGAACCTGGTGCATATTTTGCACCCCCCCCCCGCCTTGCCTCGTGACATTGCATCCGACTCCCGAGCCTACCCGTAACGCGTACAGTGGTTAAAATGTCGTAATGATTCAAGAGGGTTCCAGAGCTTGTACGCAAAAAATTCATGCTTCGGAGCAATTACGACACTTCTCGCGATTTTGGGGGTCCTCGAGAGCCGCTCTTACGGTCTCGGACATAGGACTGTCTGAGAATTGTTTAGACTCGCCAGCCAATCCGACTGAAGCAAAAGAGACGCCAGCTAGACTGTGTGTCTTGGATCGGATATCATTCGAAGTACAGTACATGTGGACTGCTGTGTACTTAGTGCAAGAGGACCACTTCGTTTCTGATACAAGCAGTTCGCACACCATGGTCCATGACGAGAAGTAATATATGGTTACATTTTTCACGCTAACTTTATATGTATAGAGGCTAGCTAAAGTTGACCAGAGACAAACTCAGGTGCAGCTTCTTAGACACCCTTGAGGCCAAGCTCTTCAGCGATGATCACAGCGCCCTTCTCACCCACCACGAGGGCGGTGGAGTACGTATTCTAACGACGAGACATATTCTGTCAGGGTCAATTTCCGCGGATGATCGCAAGCCGTGACTTACCGCACAGACGTTTGAGGGGAGGATAGAGATGTCGCAAACCTTCAGCCCTTCTACCCCGTAGACGTTGAGTTTGTTATCAACGACACCGCCCTTTTCGCGTGGTTTCATGGCGCATGTTCCAATCTAATGTAATGCGGGTCAGAAGCGCGCGACAGTAAAGAGGGCGGCCATGACTTACGAAATGCCAAGCCGCGGCGACTGTCAGAGATGTGATGTGAGCAAAGGACTTGGTTATGACCAGGAACACTCACCGAACTTGCGGATGTACGCCTCCAGTGCCTTGTCGTCCTCCGCAGTGTATTTGATGCAAGGAGCGCTGATGGGGACGGGCTTAGCAGACGCATGGACGGTCGCCTCGCTCCCCTCTGGAAACTCGGGGTGGGCAGCGACGAATTCTCCTTCATAGCACGGCATCCTCCGAGCAAACTCGCGCGACCTCTTGTAGCCGAACTTGATTACAGCCATGTCTTCCGGGCTGCGAGCAATGCGTGAATCAGATTGAATTGGTATGAAGGAGACCAGACCCACCATTTCAGATACGCGCCCTCAAAGTCTACAGCCTCATCTGGGTTTTGACCGTCCTTAATGTGGACATGGCCCGTGGATATTGGGTAACCAACAAACATTCCCATAGTGAAGTACTTGCGTGCGGGAACCGAGAGCGGGTCACCGAGCAGCCTATGCACCGTAAATATCACTCAGCGCATGAAGGACAGTCGAACTCACAAAGACATCTGACACATCCATAAAACGGACTTGTCCTCTTTGTCAGCGAAGTACTCGTCCCATCGCTTCTTAAACTCGGGACCTATCTCTTCGAGCTCAGTAGGCGATGGGCGATACTTGATGCCTGCATCGACACCGCTTCGAGACAAGTCAGAATGAAAAGCAACCTGCTGCTCAAAAGAACGTTGCCTTACTTGTGCGCCATCACACCTGTCCCATCTTTCCAAAACTGGTCGCCGAATTTCTTGAGATCTTCAGGGTCACCACGCCCAATACCATCGAGAGTGTCGGAGTCAGGAGTAGCGTGATAGGGAACGAACAGCGAGGTATGATCTGCGCCACACCTTACGTCAGTACGATACTACAACGCTGTACAGTCGCCAAAACTTACCTTGGAAGTTCTCGCCGACACCCGGGAGGTCCACAAGCTGCTTGACAGCAGCTCTCTCCAGAATACTCTTACCACCGATGCCAGAGCGTTCGAGTATCTGAGGAGAGCCGAATGTGCCAGATGAGACCACTACAAGCTTCTTGGCTCCAATGATTTGGGTCTCGGTGGCATCCGCGTTGGGTTGAAATCTCAGATTGGGAACGATCTCTACCCCAGTCGCCCGCTTGTTTCTAGTCAGGATAGAATAAGCTGGAGTCAGGCAGTGCGAGCCGTCGAGACATCTCAGACGCACTCAAAGATAACCCGCTTGACGAAGGTCCCGGTAAGAACTTCCAAGCCGGTGTCCTTCTGGTTGTTGTAGACAAAGTTGTGCGCGACGTCAGATCGTTTACCAGTCTTGCCGTCAATAAATCTAAAATCAGAACGCGTCAGATTTCCCTTGGAGCCTTCTTCAAGCTATTGCAACGCACTTCTGGTAGTGCTGCAAGTCGAAGAGGTCAAAAAAACAGTTCAAAGCAGGCGAGCTTAGGTCGACTTACTCCATAGTCGTTTGTGGTGCGCGTTACCGCGTTCGGATCGTCAGTAATGATACGCGTTCGGTCGAACTCCTTTGCAACGTCAAGGAAATCCTGTCCGACGTTGGTCATTATGCCGCCGTAGGAGACGTTGATTGGGCCGCCGTAGCCATGGACATCATCTTTGCCGTCAGCCACTTGGTAGTTCTCCGTCTGGAAATGTGTCAAGTCAGCCTGCTCATGATAGCTCCGAAGCATTCTACATTGACTTACCTTCTTGAGGAGCGGCACAAGATCTTTGGCGCCCCAACCTGTATTCTCGTGCACTTTCTCCCAGTCATCAAAATCTGACGCCACAGCACGATTGTAGATAGTGACTACGAGAAAGTGAGCTCAGATAGTGTATTAGGGCACACATAACGTACAGTTGACGCTGGAGCCTCCGCCAACGACGTGAGGAACCGTTACGACTTGCTTGCGACCAAGGAACTCGCAGTGCTCGGAAACATGGACTTTGAACACGGGGTTGTCCGCACGAAGGTGACTGAGGCATTTTGCAGGCTGAACGAAAGCCTCATCGTCTTTGACATGAGGCCCTGCCTCAATCAAGAGGATTTTTAGAGAAGGGTCCGCAATAGCTAGGCGTCCTGCGGCTACGCCACCGCTGGTACCAGCTGTGAGACGAGTCAATGTCAGAGAGCAGCAGGGAGAGCGGGTGGTCGTGACTTACCCCCGACAAAGATAATGTCGTATTCAGTCAGAGAAGGCGAAGCCATATTGCCAGGAGGTAAGCGAGAGATGTTAGACAGAAGGTTGGCTGTACCCCGTTCCTATCGCTCTCCGCCATATATACTCGCGGTGGTTGTATCAGTGCAGCATCTAGGCCGATGTAATCCGGCTCATACTGAGCTGACCGATCTCTTTTTAGAATTCCACGCCCTGGTAAATGGTTTTGTAGTTTGTCGCTAGCCGTTCCTTCAGTTTCAGCCATCCTCACCTTCTAGAGCGATCGTCTTGAATCCTTCTGAGTCAAAATAATAGCATGTCAGCATTTGTATCGTTTCCAAAGCACCTCAGCTCAGCACCACGAGGCTACACGTGCAGGTGCTTGCGGGTCTAAAATCTGATTCAATGTGCCATGGAAACATAAGAGACACAGTCAGCGGAGAATTCTCATGACGGTAAGCTAACGCAGATATGATAACACCCGGCAATCCGATAGCTTCGCGATCGCAGCTCACAGCTGTTTAAGTCGTTGCACCGTGCCTCGGACGATGCCAGGTGCTGGCGTTCAAGTTCTGAACTCTGTGAAGCTCAGGCGTATCATTTCTGGGAATCACAAATTAGATTGACGATCAATGAGGCGATATAAGAACAGCAGCCAAACAGAATAGTATGCGCTCACTCGTGTTTTCGAGTATTTTTGCCGTCGAATATAGGATGCTCAATAATGTCGTTCAGGTTGAAGAGGTGCCAGCCTGAGCGGGCGACATACTCTTTGTTTTGTGTTGTTTGCAAACAGTTACCTTTGTCACGCGTAGTAGTCACAGAAATGTCACCTGGTCACCGTTTGTTGTCGCGGACGCCTCGTCACGTCGACCTCCTTCGCATTCGACGACGCGGTTGTCCGTAACATCCACTCCTTTCGTCACTTCTAGAGCATGTCCGCAGCATCCATCATGTCGGACGGCATTGGTATTGCTAATCTTCCCAACCAGGTACGTGTTCTTCGTCGGGGTTGTACACGACGCTGAGCGTTGACGTTTTGTTGGCAACCACAGAGACACAAGATTGTTGCCAAGCGTGGAGCTCACTTCACTATCATGGTCGTCGGTATGTTCTATGAATTCTGCAATGTGAACTCGCCCCAGTGCTCAGGCTCTGTCTTTACCAGGCGAGTCTGGTCTGGGCAAAACGACTCTTGTTAACACGCTCTTCTCCACCGAACTGTCACCCCCAAAATCATACTCTAAGCGTCACTACAAGCAACTGGACAAGCTTACTGAGGTAGAGATCATAAAGGCCGAACTTGAGGAAAAGCAGTTCAAGACTAAGCTTACTGTCATTGACTGCCCCGGATTTGGCGACTACGTGAACAACAGAGACTCGTGGGCACCGATTGTCGACTTCATTGACGACCAGCATGAGGCATACATGAGGCAGGAGCAGCAGCCTCAGCGACAGGAAAAGATTGACTTGAGAGTTCATGCGTGTTTGTATTTTATCAGGCCTACCGGGCACACGTAAGTTTCTCAGTTAATAGTCTCACAAACGAATTGACAACTTTGTTCCATTTCCAGCCTCAAACCGCTTGATATCGAAATCATGAAGCGTCTTGGCACGCGTGTCAACCTGATTCCTGTTATTGCTAAGGCGGACACGCTCACTCAAAACGACCTTGCACTCTTCAAGCAGCGCGTACGCTTTTTTTTGCGTTTTTGTGATATCATATGCAAGGCTTACGCTATTCCATAGATCCGCGAGGTAGTTGCTGCTCAAGGAATTCGTATCTACCAACCACCAGTTGACGCAGATGACGAGGCTGCCGCAGAGCATGCTCGTATCCTGCAGGAGGCCGTGCCCTTCTCCATCATCGGTTCCACGGAAGATGTCACAACCCAAGACGGACGCACCGTCAAGGGTCGTGAGTACTTGTGGGGCGTCGCCGAAGGTATGTCGTACTTTTGAATCATCGAGTGTGGTGCATTTAGCTGATGCTTATGCAGTCGAGAACGAAAATCACTGCGACTTCCGCAAGCTGCGCTCGCTCCTGATCCGTACTCACATGCTGGATCTAATCTCTACTACGGAGGAGCTCCACTACGAGAATTATAGGCAAGCGCAGATGGAGGTGCGCAAGTTTGGCGAGCAAAAGCCGCGCAAGTTCGAGAATCCGAAGTTCAAGGAAGAGGAGGAGGCCCTTCGCAAGCGCTTCACGGAGCAGGTCAAAGCGGAGGAAGCCAGGTTCAGGCAATGGGAACAGCATGCAAGTGTTTCAAAATTTACGAATTTGACTTTACTCTGACAAGCTGTCGTCCTGTAGCTTATTCAAGAGCGAGACAGGCTCAACAAAGACCTCGAGTTGGCTCACAGCGCGATCAAAGCGCTCGAAGCCGAACTGGACAACTTGCAAGCTGGCTATGGCCGTGGCACCAACAGGCGATAAGCGAACGATTTCAACTTTCTTACTCCTATCTTACTGCTATTTCGTGCGAAACGAGCTCGATTCTATCCTTGCACTCGTATACCCTTTCCTGCTTTAGTACTCCGCCTTCCCTCAGCTGTTTTGATCTCACGACCGTTTCGCTGCGCGGGCAGTAATGGCTTGTCACTCCTTTGGATTACTTAGTCTCTCCGGATAATATATGCATGTTTGTGGCTGTAGAAGGAAACTCATCTCATAAGTGGGGTCAATATCTCGACGAGACAGGTTCAAGACGCATTTTTACAACATACGGTGGCGCTCGCTCCTCTTCGCTTTCACTGTTCGTCACTGAGGAACTCCTGCACTTATGTCGCAAGTGATTGTGAGCGGTGGTTTGAAGGCATTGTTGTTTATAAAAAATCATATATGCTTAAGTGTGTTCTACACCCCCTCCAACAAAGCAATGGAGCGCAGTTCGGCGCACGCATCTAGACGCAGATACTTTCCATCACGATGACAGAATCAGAATGTGGCTTGAGGGTGTTTATGCTATCGATAATACTGTAGTTATAGTGTTGGGTGCAGTGTTACAGAATAGTTTACATCATAGTATATAATCATGTTCAGCTACTACTCGTTGCATACTTACAACACCTGCTGCTTCTGTAACTCTGCCAGCTCCAGCTTCAACTTCTTCAACTCGTCTACCGCCGCGGAAATCTCCTTTTCCACCTCCTCGCTCTTCGGTTTCGCCTTCAGATCCCTTACAACCTGCCCTTTATCCGCCACTTTCTGCTCCCACGCGAGTACCTCTGCACTCTTCGGACCTGCCTCAGCACTCGCGGCGGTCGAAGCAGCCGCTGCTTTATCCGCCGCCTTCTTCAACGCAGCTGCCTTACGCTTCGACATGCCCGGGACAACGTGTGTAGCATCGGGGCTCGGTTCGGCAGCTGCTTCCGCAGGCTTGTTGCCACCAAACTTCTCTCTCCAGACATCAGCCATCTTCTCGTCAATCTTCTTGAACAAGTGTTCCGGCGTGCCGATGTGGTGTCCGCCGAGAATGTCGTTGGCAAAGACGTCTGGCACAGCGCGTGCGGGAGCGTTCAGCTGTTCGAGGATGGAGTCTGAGGTCTCGGGCATGAAGGGGTGGACGACGACTGAGAGAACGTAAATGAGATTGACGGCGCGGGCAACGACACGGGCACAGCGTTTTGGGTCGGAGGTTAGCAGAGCCTTGTTCAGGCCGGAGGATTGTAGGTAGAGGTTGCCACGAGCGGAGAGCGCCATGACGGTTTGCAGGCCTGAACGGAGCTTGGCGTACTCCATGCCATCGACGTATTCCTTCAGCAGCTTGTTGATTTCTGTGATGAACTCTGCGTCCGCTGCGTCTTCGGGAGAATATGGTCCCGGGATGTCGTCGTTCTCGGGAATGACGCTATCGTAAACAGCTGAGACGAACTTGAGCGTCCGATTGATGAAGTTGCCAAAACTAGGAAGCTGGTCAACACAGATTTATCGCTGGTGCGAGGAAGAGAACGCATACTTGTTTAGCAAGATGTTGTTGTTAGCTGCAATCTGCTCGCATGTCAGAAGTCTGTAGTTGACCAAACAAAACGTAACATACACAATCCGCCCAGGAGAACATGGCGTCTGCAGTTTCCGGTCTTGTTGAGAGAAGGTAGTATCGCCAGACAGACGCCGGAATGCCGGTTTCTTTAGCAGCGGGCCCAAACACGCCGCGATTATGGCTCTTGGAGAACTTGCCTCCCTCGTAATTCAAGTACTCTGAAACTCTGTTAGCCTTGATGACGTGTACATGTTCGACATGAGTGTACCTGTCGTAGAAAGATGATGCAGCATGGTCCAAGGGCGGCCGTCGGCAAGTAGCATAGAGGGGAAGAAGATTGTGTGGAAGTAGACATTGTCTTTGCCCATAAACTGGAAGAGCCGGACGTTATCGTTGTCAAACCACCATTGCTTCCATTCAGGCGTATAGTTAGCCGTGATACTTGGATAACCAATTGGGGCATCGAACTGCAATCTGGTCAATCCTCACACTTGCCACGAAGCTCTGTATCTTACCCAGACATCTGCGAGAACATTGTCAGATCACCAAGGTTTGGCAATGTGAGAAACAAGGACTCACAAAGTACCTTGCCCTTCATGCTCTGGTCTTCATCGTCGTCTCTGACAGGAACAGGTACGCCCCACGTAAGATCTCTTGTTAGTGGACTGGGACGCAATCCGCTTTTCAGACGGGAGTCAATCAGTTCGCCGTCTGCGTTGATGACCGAATTAGGCGACCAGCTGCCTTTCTTATAGGACTCCTTGATCCATTCCTCCGTTTTCATCTGGATTTTGTCAAGGGCGAGGTACGTGTGAACAGTCTCCCGAGGGATGACCTTGTGTTCCTTGCTTATAAGACACCTTGGGTTGATGAGCTCGATGGCGTCCAGGGTTTTTCCGCAAAGGTCGCACTGGTCGCCTCGCGCATCCTATGATTTTTGTGAGTAAAAGTGATGCTGCAGAGATGCGAGGATCACCGACGTCAGAGCCGCAGTGTGGGCATGTCCCTTCCACAAAACGATCCGCTAAGAATCTGAACGGATGTCAGTTCAGATGTTTGTGCTTGGTGTATGACAGCTGACTTTTCGCATCCGGAACAGTACGTCTGCTCTTTCGACTGCTTGACCAGATAGCCATTCCGACCAATATTCGTGTAAATTTCCTGGCTGATTCTGAACAACGAAGCAAATCATTAGTAGAGAATTTATCACGATTACAGATCACTCACTCTGTATGCGCCGGGGTCGATGTTCGACCAAAGTAGTCAAACCTAAAGCACAACTAAGACTACAAAGCAAAATATCGGAGAACGATGCGACGCACGAAAGCTGGAACCAATTGTACGTTGCTACATGTAACGCGTTGTACTTGTCGCATAGCTCGCGAGGAGTCAGTCCCTCCTTGAGTGCTTGCGTCTCGGTTGCAGTGCCATATTCATCTGTACCGCAAACATAAAGCGTCCTGTGATTTCGGGTACCTAGTTGATGCTTAATGATCAAGCCTGGCGCAGTCAGCTAGAGAACGCACGGTTGTATCTATCAGAGGAAATTAGTGGCCAGTGCGATTGGAGGATAAGACGCGTACCGTGCAAAGACATCTGCGCTCAAAGTACTTCCGATGATGTTTCCTGCAATGACAGCACGTAAACGGCTAGCTGAGACCAAGCAAACGCACAAGCTATACCAAGATGAGGAACATTGTTGCAGTACGGCAGCGCAGACGTGATTAGTACGTTGCGTTCACCCTTCACTGGGAGACTGGATATAGGAGTGTGAGTGCCGAGTAGACGAGCAGATCACCCGACTACAAACTCACATGACCTCACCAGGCTTGGGAATGTAGCGCAGGACACCTTCAGCCTCACGTATTCTCTGAGCCATTGTGATTTGTATGAGCGTAGGAGAGCGTAAAGAAGAGGGAGGGTTTGAAGAGAGCTGCTGGTGGCGATGTAAGGCAATCGATAGTATATGAGCGTCCTGAAGCAAGGTGACTCACGTCGACTAGAAAAGCGGGTATTCCACCACTCTCTCAAGCACTTACGAGCTTCAATGCGTCCAAGATACAACGGAGGTAATTCAAGGACGAGTAGAGAGTATATGCCAGCCACCAACTTGATAGAATATCTTTCGTAACTTGAATCTCCAGCTCCTAACTTATAACAGAGCAGCTCATCAGGCGCCCAGTGCCCGCTAGGCTGCCTCGGTGTTTGCCGAAACACCATCAAACTCACCAAACTCTAATTTTCACTCCAATCCACACAACCACAACCAAAGCCCTCTGGGTGAGTAGTAGCCGTGGCTGCGCGAACGTGCTCAAACTGCCTGCTAACCATAATCAATAGTCACCATCTGACTCTCCAAGCAAACTTCAGGATGAGTTACGTCGCCAAGGGTGAAAAGGAGTACGACGCTACCGGCGCCCCCGTCCCCAACGCCAAAATCCATAAGATCCGCATCACCCTTACGAGCAGCAATGTCCAGAACCTCGAAAAGTGTGAGTAATACCTTGGGAGTTTTGTGGGGTGTGGTGAAGCTGAGCGGCGAGGATTGCGCTCAGTCTCCAGTGACTTGATCAACCGTGCCAAGGACAAGCAGCTCCGTGTCAAGGGTCCCGTCCGTCTCCCCACCAAGGTTCTCAAGATCACCACTCGTAAGACTGTACGTGGACTCAATTTGTTAGCTTTCATCTTCCTTGCTCACCTCTCTCTCTAGCCTTGCGGTGAGGGTTCCAAAACCTGGGACCGTTATGAGCTCAAGATCCACAAGCGTCTCATCGACCTCCACTCTTCCAGTGAGATCGTCAAGCAGATCGTGCGTATACGACCCTGACACTTTTCTGTTGCCTTTCTGTACTCACATCGCAATACTATTGTAGACCAGCATCAGCTTGGAGCCCGGCGTCGAGGTAGAGGTGACCATCTCCGGATAAACACGCTGTGTCAGTGGTTACGACCTGTTACCTTCTCATGCTTTCGTGAATGCCACGCTGTATCGCACAGTATCCTGAAATCGCGTGATTGTAAGATGTCTAAGAACATTACTAATGTAAAAACGGACGGTAGGACACAAACTTGAAGACACAGCATGTACAGATGCGTCGGACAGCAGATGTTTCGGGATTAAGAGCGTGTGGTAGCTGCAGGCCAACCAGGGCTAGAAAGCTGCAATAACAAAGAAGAGCTAGTGGGATGTGAGAACAACTATTTGAGAACAAGCAAAGCGAACAGTGATAGGGAGGACGAGGCGCAGAGCAAATGGTTGCGATGGATGTCGATAACGCGACAAAGGAGGTGATTTTAGGGACAAGGACAGGGCTTAAAGTGGATTACGTTGTGTGTGTATGAAAACAAAGGTAGTTTGAGAAGAGAAGAAATTCAAAAAAGCATTATTGCGCTAGTACGTAGAGCGAAGATGAGGCAAAGATGTAATGCTGAAGTGCAAAGCGAGGCGATGACGATATACGACGGATAGATTGGGGCAAAGAAACAGCAGTTTTGTATCGAGAGCTGAGAACTACGGACGGAGGAGTAGGTAGATGTTGGGAGTAGAGCATACGAGCGTATGAGTCGAGGGGACAACGAAAGCCAGATAACGACGAGTTTTGAGAGGTGGCCAGCACGTAGCTAACCTCATTCAGACCCAGAGGAGTAAGAGTCTCCATGAGCGGGATATTCATTGCCGCGAGAGTCGGTATACACGCGACGACTGTTCGAGCGACGAGCAGGCTGCGGGCGAGGGCGACGAGGTTCGGGACGTTCGCGGAACGCACTTATGGGTAGCCTGGACGAGCTTGGAACGTCAGAACGAGAAGGCGAGGAAGTGTTCGTAGCTGTACTGTATGTTGACGAGCCTGCCATGCTACTCGGCACGCCAGACAACCAGAGTGCGTTGTTGGACGTGCTCGCAGGGCGAGAGGGCTGTTGGAGGTTTTCTCCGTAAGGTATCCAGTTGGAAGGAGCAGGAAGCGTGTACTGAGTTGCGACGCTAAATGAGCCCTGACCGAACGTGTGTCGCTGCGGCGGAGGAGGAGGGGGAGGAGGAGGTCTTCCGAGGCCCGAGGTGCTTGTAACAATAGGTCGACCGAAAGGATTAGCTAAAGGGACAGGTCTACCCATTGAGGAGGTGCGAGGAGATGGCGAACGGGAATGACCCGGGTCGTAGGTGTGCTGCCTAGTATCGTTGCGGGCACTCTGGCGAATCTGTACGGGAGGAAGGAAGGCAGAGGACCTTCTGCGGGACAAATCGCGGCTAACTCTCATGCGGCCCTCGCCCACAACATGCCCCTGGTCCCTCAGAGCCGGGTCTATGTGAGCATCAGTCATGCCGCTGACAAGGGTGGGTGTGTTGAGCGAGGTGCGAGGATCAGAACGAGCAGGATTGGCGAATGCGCAGTCAACTGTTGGGGAGCCCGAGGGTCCACCGTCACCTACGGGCGATATCCCTCCACGACTGCCTTCAGAGTGCCCACCTGCGGAAATTGGACTATGCCCGTCATCCCTGCCTTCTGCTGCCATAGCTCTTGCAGCCTCTTCCTGAGCCATCCTTCGTTGCTGGGCTTTGGTCGGCTTCTTGTTGCGCTTACGCACGCGCTTGTTGCCCGTGCCCTGCGAGTAGTCCACAGTCCAGAAGCTACCCTTGCCAGGCTCTGTGATGGGGCGGCCTACGCGACGGAAACACTTGTTCAAGGACAGGTTGTGACGAATTGAATTCTGGCGGGACATTAAAGGCATATTGCGTGTTAGCGTTAGTGGCACCAGATGAAATTATGAACGAACCTGCCAGGACTTTTCGTCTGCATTTGCCTTGTACCACGCGAACCTATCCTGCAAGGCTTGATATATCTCTTGAAGAGTGAGACGTCTGTTGGGACTCCCATGAATGGCAAGCTTGATGAGCGTAGGATAAGCGTAGTTCGGCTTATCACCCTCGGGAGGATCAGCGAGGGCATTCAAGCTGACCTCGTCGTCAGGCCCAAGACCGAGCATCGCTCGAAAATACGGCGTAGTGTTGACAAGGTGCCCACCGCCATCCGGTTCTACTTCTGCGTTAGCTTCATTATCATTTCCACGCTCACGAGAAACTTCGAACTCTTCTTGAAGTACAACAAGAGGAGCAGGAGCAAGAGCAGATGCAGGAGCAGGAGCAGGAGAAGGAGCAGGAGCAGGAGCAGGAGCAGGAGCAGGAGCAGGAGCAGGAGTAGGAGTAGGAGCAGGAGCAGGAGCAGCAGGAGGGGGAGGGGGAGGGGGAGGTGGAGGTGAAGGAGGTGGACAGTAGGGCTCAGGGATGGGCGATGGACTGTCACGTCGAGGAATGTGTAGTTCTTCTACAGAAGTGGGTTCAAGCTCTCGTTCAGGCGCAGGGTCCCGGGCAGGTGGGGGAGTCCGTATCCGTCGAAAGCGGTGCTGCGAACCCCCTACTCCCGAGCCCTCAGTCATGACGGCCGGGATGTCCATCTCGACATTCATCACATGTGGGTAGTCGCTCACAGCTACGTTTGGTCCGGGGTAGTTGTGAGTCCGGGGACGGTAGTAGGAGCGAGGTTGAGGGGACGTTGTCTCGTTCCGGACGTGCTCCATCCCAATCCTCCGTGCATGGGCATCGTACGCAGGATAGCGATCGCGGTTGAACTGGAAGACGGGAAGTGCTTGTTGGCGAATAGCAGAGCCAGGTTCAGGAATGTACGGGTCCTCGCTGGTCATCGTCGTAGGTGGTTTTGGAGAGTGAGGTGCGTCTGTGCCACTCAAGTTACTTGGGTCGTCCGGACTTGTTGTACCAGCCCTAACACCTCCAGGAGGCACACGTGCTGATTTCACCCTCGTGCCTGGTCGAAAAGGTGCCTCTTCATCCTCTGTACCTTTCTCATTTCCTGCGTCCGCGCTTTGCGCGCGTTGAAGGGCCCGTCCCGAATGAGCTTCCTGCAGTTCTTGTCTGTACTGACCGTTAACTGTCTAAAGAGCGGAAGTACGTACATCTGACCCTGTATCTCCTTCGTCTGTCGTTTCCGGAGGTCGACTCGACTGAGTGGGGTGAGTAGGACTGGGGGGTGTGCGCTGCGTTTGTGGTACGGTGGACGGTTCGCGAAAGGATTGACTGGGGCTGTGATGTGTTTCATGGTCGTCTGAACCGTGATCGCTTGGCCCATCGGTGTTGCGAAGGTTTTCAGGCGAGTGTCGACAGTCTGAGGTAGCGTGCTGGCTGCGATGTTCGGTGGGCGTCGGGATTTGTGGTGGGAAAGTGCGCCCGGCGTGTTGTTGGTCAGCATCAGAGTCTTGGGAGCTGGATCTGTCCCCGCGTTGATGAGAGCGTGGCCTGGAGTGCAGTTGGTGGCGTTTTGGACGGTCGTCGGGGTGCTGAGGGAGATGGGCGGGCTGAGAGGCGGGATGGCGCGCAGCCATGCTTGGGAATGGGAGGGACCCACAATGCCAAATTGGAGGTGCACAGAGGGAGGAAGTGTGACGGCCGGGCGCTGTCCCGAGGGCGGGAAAAGCAGTCGCTCAGCAAACAGCAAAACAGCCATTTGTATGCATCTGTGGGTCCACACACAAACACCATTTTCAGCGCACGAACCCGTGACCGTTTCAGCGGACAACAGTCGTCTGAAATCACTCTGCACTGCATGCACAACGACGTTGGTGGCCCGACTGCAATGTTTCGTAGCATGCATGTGCCACAAAGCAAGCGTTGTGAAATGGCGGGATGCGCACATCACATCACGCTACGCTTGCGCTGCAAACAAAGCAATAAGCAACGCTCGGAATGCTTAATCTGATGCTTCACTTGCCTTGATCTCATGCGGGACGACCTACATTCGTGTATTTCTGTGGGCCATAGCCGTGGCCGAACCACACAGATTCTGCACAATGAGTTCGTTTTGGCTCGAACAAATAAGCTTCGCGGAAGCATTATTGGCGCCCGGATTGGCCTCCTACTACACACCAGAATCGTTGGCCATAGTACAATAGTTAATATACCGTCCTTGAGAAGCACATCGATTTCACACAAAGCTCTGCTTTATCCCCTGCGACTCGTTTGCTTTGTTGTCTGTGATACAAGTCTGTCATAGGTTATCACACAGATTCCGTTTCCCGATCCCCTACTCACCAGTAATGACTCTCGCACGGTCCCATCCATCACGTCTATTGGTTGACACAATTTGCCATTAAATTCGAGAGTGAATACAGCCTATGTGAGAGACATTGAAGACCTAGAGCATACTCTAGTAACGCTCAAAAAACCCCTCTTGCACGGCCCATTATTCCAACAACGACGGTCGAGTAGACCAAAAGTGGTCCTCTACAATGTCACAGTGCATGAGAGAGACCGCCGTCCGTGGTTTCGATCCGCGTTTCTTCGTTGTAACCGTGACGTCTATGTCGACAGGCGCGTCGAGAGACATGAGCTGACAGAGACAAGCTCAATACATGAACACCCTGCTGTCAACTCTTAAAGCGGCGCACCTGTCCTCTCACTAGGACACTCCCTTTCCTATACCGTTCAGCAACGTTGTTGTAGTTGATCCCAAACCGCGAGAACAAGATCTCGTGCTTAGACTTCGCAACGGTGCCTATATATTACAAACTAATAGTATTACTATTACGATCGCCGCTAGTGGCTGCAATTTTTCATCCCATTATGGTAACTCGCGCCTTTCGAACATTCTTCACGTGACAACTGACGCTGGCTGATGGACTGTCAACAACTCCCGCGTTTCGCTCTCTCGCCTCCTTCTCTGCTCGCCACCGTCAACAACTCCCGCAACTCCCGCGTCTTGCTCTCTCGCCTCCTTCTCTGCTCGCCACCATACCCCCCCCGGTTTCACCATACACCCTCTCGCCTCCTTCTCTGCTCGCCACCATACCCCCCCGGTTTCACCATACACCACGCTACATGGCGTAGGTTCGCGAATGCTAGACCGGCATTCGAGAGCGGTGCGCGATAGTCGTTTCGCGCGCTGTGTTCTCTTTCGGACGTTCGTGTGCACGGAGAGTTGGGCGTGGAGAATTGTAGTTGCCTCGGGTCATGGTCAGTGATATCATATTCGTCTCTCTTGTCTGATCACCAGTCCCTCCAGTCCATCCATACCTCTCTCGCCTCTCTCCCGATACCTCTCTTGTCTTCGCTGTGTCGTCTCCCCCCCTCTCTCGCCTCCTTGTCTGGTCACCAGTCCCTCCGGTCCAACCATACCTCTCTCGCCTCTCTCCCGATACCTCTTTCGTCTCTCTCGTGTGGTCTGCAGTGCCTCCGGTTTCACCATACACCATGCTACATGGCGTAGGTTCGCGAATGCTAGACCGGCATTCGAGAGCGGTGCGCGATAGTTGTTACGCACGCTGTGTCCTCTCTCGGACGTTTGTGTGCACGGAGAGCTGGGCGTGGAGAATTGTAGTTGCCTCGGGTCATGGTAAGTGATATCATATTCGTCTCTCTATTCGTCTCTCTTGTATGGTCCCCAGTCCCTACAGTCCAACTATACCTCTCTCGCCTCTCTCCTGATACCTCTCTCGTCTTCGCTCTCTCGTCTCTCCCTCTCTCTCGCCTCCTTGTCTGGTAGCTCCAGAACCTTGATACAAACAACTTTGTTGTTGGGCTCGTCCGTAGCCGCAGCACCTCTCTACCCGGTCTGCTCGAGCTTGAGAACAAGAACAAGAGTGTCCATATCCTGGAAGCCGACGTGACATATACTGCCGCCCTTGAGGTGCGTTAGCCATCTCTTACCAGCAGCTACGCCCCTGTTCACCACAGAAGTGATCTTACAGAAAGCGGCAGAGGCGGTTTAGAAGCTGACAGGTGGTACTCTCGACGTAGTGGGTGTCCTATATATTACAAACTGATGTATTACTATTACGTTCGCCGCTAGTTATCTTCGTTCTGTTTAATGCCTCGCATGCTCTGGTGAGAAGGAATGTAAATGCGTCAGTCGTCATGCACCTGACGCCCAGTGTACTGTCTAGCAATTAGCCCAGCTGCACTTCGTGCCTCCCGTCGAGTTCCTTCACCTGTGTCTGCCGATCAACCTGTCTTCTGTATTGCGTGCAAAGGCTTTCCTATGGCTGATCTTGCACTAACTCTCCGTTTGACGATCACTGGGCGTAGATGACATCCGGGTTACCCTGAGGTCATTCGCCTCGCGTTTTTGCTTTCATCACGCCTGTCTCACTCTCATTGTTTGCCGTCCTTGCCGCTTCCTCTTGAAATGTTTCGTTCGCTGGTAATTCCCTTTTATATACAAAACATTCCTACCACCTACCGCTAACGCAATAGTAATACCTTTTGTTTGCTAGTAGCTCACGGTGCCCTGTAGAATAGTTAGATCCATGCGTAGCATTATTCATAGGCAGCTTACGCGTAGTGTCTCGTGAGCTTGTGTAGTCGTCGAGCCGCCTTGCTGGACTAGTGCCCAGAACGTAGTGTTGTACAAGTTATTGATATGTGCTTTGGAAGATGAAGGATAGGACGATAAGTCCGCTATGTCATTGGTTCCCGTACTATACGCACGCACTGTCGGCTTGTCTCCACGCAAAGTAGTCGCGGACCTCCTTCGTGGAGGGGTACAGCACAATTCTGCCATCAAAGGAAGGCGGATACTTGAGCGGGGTGACCGGAAGGTACTTGTACCAATTCAATACGTAAGAAGACGTGAATAACGAGGTCACTGTAGTAACTATCTTTGCTTTCCGTCTGTTGTACAGCATCGTTGACTTTTTGAACAGAAAACTACGAGAAACATTCAGGTTCGTCATGCATTTTCGATAGAATCCAGATGGCTTGCCTGTATTCATCGGATTCGCCGAACGCAAGGACGATGTCCTTGTATTGATCCATGACATCTTGTGCGGCGTGGTCCATGAGTCGAAGAGCTCGCTCGTCGTTCGGTTTTGTAAAATCATGATCCTGCGATAGTCTTTAGCTGTCAGCGCTGTTCAATATGAGGGAGCAGAAGAACAGTCGAGCTTACTTGTGAAACCCGTGGCCGTCTACGCGAAGGACGATGTACGTGCCAGGCAGAAGCACGTCCGACAGCTCATAGTTTTTAACGTATGCATACTTGGTTCCAGCCATCCCTAACGTAGAGAGTGAGTATTAGGTTTGAATATATCCTCTCATATGCATATTATACTTTTTGAATGATCATACCATTTTATCTTCATGGAATACTTACTTAGTGACGAGTTTAGAGTCGTACAGTACCCGCCGCACCGCAGTGACTCGTGTCCACGCTAGGAAATGAGGGGCTTCCTTTTCTGGGCGTGTGACTCGGGAGGTCTTGATATGCGCCTCACGGACTCCTACCCTCATTAACCTCAACCACCACATCCTCAGACCAGCGACTTCGTTCGCGGCCTCCACCTTCAACCTATCACCAACAACACTACCTTCAAGGAACAGAGCCGACCATGTCTAGCACCAGTACCTACTCAGAGTATTTCCGACGGCGGGCAATCGGAAGGGCGCCGTCGCCTCCGACATGGGCATGCTACGAGCAGATCCCGTTCGACGACGACTACAGCGACAGCGAGGACAACTCGTGCTCCGAGGACGAGGAAGACTATCGCACGACCGTCCTGCAACACCGTGATAGCGGCGAGTCGGACGGCGAGTCTCCCGTCAGGCTCGAGAGGAATCCCGAGCCTCGCGCAGACGGCGACATGGAGATCGATGAAGCCAATGAACCCATTCCTGAGGATAAGATTGCGGAATACAAGACAGACGTGAAGGGCAAGCAACGTGCGACTGACCCTGAGCTGGAAAGTCCCAAGAGACAGCAGCGCAAGAAGCAGCGGCAACCTACCTATACTCTCCGTCCCATCTTGACGATCCAGAGGAGTCAGGGGTTCGTTTGGAACCAGGTACATGGAGAACTTCAGCACCATTTATTGCCACTGCTGACGCTGTAATCATGTAGGACCTCTTCGTACCACCGTACATTAAAGACAGATGTTCGTCCTTTGTTTCTTTGTTATGCTATACATTCATTTCCGTGTCTGATTGATACTGTAGACATTGCTTCGACTTCGCCTTCAAACGCTGCTGGCTTCATGCCCTCTTCCGTGTCGTCCATCAACTCTGCCATGACGGACTACGAGATCGAGGTCGTGGAGATACGCGTGAAGGAGGGCGAGTTGAAGGATCTCATCCCCTAGTCTCCCCACACCCTTACCTTGTTTTTGACTTCATACTCTTTCGTACACTTCATCTTCCTTTTGTGCATTCATACACACTCTCCATTCCCTAGATATCGGCTCTGGACGGACAGCCACTTAACTTCACTCTTCTGCTTTGCTTTAAGCGATATGGCTAGCTATGTACACCGATGTCTTTCGCCTGTATCTCTCCCTTCGCTCTACCCTTTTTTTTCTTGCTAAGCACATTGTCTTTACACGCTGTAAGTGTATAGTATTATATCAAATTAACCTCCACAACACGGTGGCTAGTCCTCAGGCCTCAGCTGTCAGTAGTGCATACGTACAATTACAAGTTGCCCCAGCGATATCAAATGCTTGCCAACAATGCATCGTCAACTTCTCTCTCCCTCGCGCGCAGCTTCTGCAGCTCTTTCTCCTTTTCCTTGGCCATTTCAGCTTCCCTAGCTTGTATGTATGACGGGAGCACGTAAGGCTTGTAATCCAAATGGCGTTTGACGTAAAAGCACATGTAAGCCTGCGACTCCAAGCATGCTCCCAGTGTCGAGTGCGTCACCCTGTTTTTCAAATCGTTTTGGTCAGCTACAGTGTGGCAAAAAACTACCTCCTTAAAAGGTAAGACCAGCAAACACACGTACTTGTCATCGTCGTACCGGTACCACTAATAGACCCAAAGATGAATCAAACTAATGAATTCAATCTCATGGAGGAGAGAACGCACCTCGTCCTGATGACGGGTGAAACACATATAATGCCCGTTATCTATCGAGCCTTCGTGGCACACCACCGAGAACAAGTCGTACTCGTACACAGACCTCGGCCCGGGGAACCTTATGAAGTGGCGTTGAGCTCATCTTCGGGGAAATAACATGTGCGACGTACGATGTAGTAGTGTGCTGCTGAGAGACCGCAGGTTTCCCTTGGCTTTTCCGTTGCGCTAGGGTGGTGAACTCTGCCATGTTCAGCGTGGATGGGAAACGCACGCGTTTCTCGATTTTGCGCGCGGCTGATTTGTCGGAGGTGGGGTGCTCGAATCTCTGGTGTAGAACATGATTTTTATTAAGATGATGTGCTGGTTTAGTGAAGCCACCGACCTTGAACTGGAAACTGAGAACGGGAGGGAGTTTGTGGATGCTCAGTCTTTTGCTTGCCTAAGTCCGTCAATGTCAGAGCGTGGTTTAAGATCGTCTCGGTCATGCAACCTACATGTGAATTTTTGCCACACTTCACACAAGTGTAATCATTCGCTCCCAGCCTCTCCGGATGCGTGTATCTGGCAAGAAATTCTTGATTTTCAAAGGTGGTAGAAACAAAGAGATTGCGCTTGCGCACCTCCTCAAACACGACAATAACGTCACCCCCTCCTCCGCTGTCACCAATCCCTTCCCCTCAATTTCCAAACTAACATCCAACATCGGGTCCGACGTCGCATTGATATTGCCACACCTTTCACACTTAACCTCGCTGTGCAACGACCCGTCAAACGTGGTGTGCACGATGCAGATGCACGACGACTTGGTCGACCCTTTTGCAGTGGCATGTATCTGGTTCAGCGCGGAGATGAAGAACTCGTGTGCGTCTTGCTGTGCGTAGCCGGAGAGTTCAGAGGAGGAGGACGCGCGCCAGGTTGTACTGAGGAAGCTGGTGGGTCCGAGGGGTTTGCTTTCGCCTGAATAGACCTATGTGTGAGAGGAAAGAAAGAAGTAGGTGTCAGCTGGGATTGAGTCGCACAACTGTGAAAATGGAAGCCAGTACGTCTGAGAACAGTTTGTCCATCTCGCAGCAGGTACAATTAACTTGATTCTTGCATGCTTTATGGTTGTGTTTGTCGCTGAGAAAATAATTACGGAGAAGCGGGTTGGCGATGAATGATTGGAGGATGGCGTTGAGGAAGCATGTTTGACCGAGATTCAACAGCCCGCGGCGACCTTGAGACAGGGACGTGTCGGTTAGTGCTAAAGTTTAGCAAATATTACCAGCTAAGTAAATAAGCCATCCCACCTTGACATGGCAACGCTAACGACCCATCCAACGCCTCAGTGTCCTTCGAATCCGGTATCCACGGTTTATACGCTTCTCGGGTCTTTCTAGACACTATGCGTGCACTCTCTCGTCAGCTGTTCCAAGTATGACTTGAAGGACGTCGTCGGTAACGCACTTCTAAACTGAGTATGCTTTTCCCCGGCATCCGTGATCAAAGATGCGTAGATATTCTTGAAGCTCTGGTCATACACAAAGTCGTCACACTCCATGCAGAATATCGAACCAGACCGCGCGTCTACACCTAGACATTCCAAAATACAAATTTTTTTGAGTATTGTTGTCACAATATTCATGCGTCTGCTTTCAAAGCGGACGAAAAACACCAACATAACAGGATCAAAGAACTCACAGAACCCGTGCCCCGCGTCCCTCATGTGTCCATGTACATGCTCCTCCATCCAACATCCCGAATACGAGCACATCAAACACACAAACGGCCTCGAGAGTGTCGTCCCGCACGTCCCACACGTAGGTGTTGATACCTGCATAATCATAATGAAGCAAACAACAATCAGTCACAGCTAGTGGCCACGCCACAATGCTGTCTCTGGGCATCTCCACGAATGGGGCCCGTTGCCCATGCCGAAAACCTCAAGAAGAAGACAGCATCGTCACGCACCCTCCTCCGCTTGGCAAGATGCACAGCCTCGTTGACTCTCTGAAGCCTCCAAGTCGTCACTGTCTTGTATCGCCGGAGCATGACCTCCTTTTCCTCCTCACCGTCCAGGTCGGTTAGGTGTGTGCACGACAAATGGTGCTGCGGAGGCATATCGCGATTTCCGACGCAGAACACTGCTGGTATCCTGTCTGCGATAGAGGTCTGTTTATAGTCTCGAATCCAGATCCCGGACGTTCTGAGGGAGCCACAATCGCGGAATTAAGACTGGCACCGTTCCATTCAAACGGAGATCGATTAGTGATGGTCGGGGTATGTACATCTTGGGCATCTACAATCGGCGCCCAAATTGGAAAGCCGATCCCGTCCAGGTTCGCTCGACAATCCAGCCTGTCTTTTTCGAGAGCTCTCGAACCACCACCAGCAAAACTATCTACACCAAAATTCTCAATTGCGCCACATCCAGTTAGCATAGGCCTGGTAGGTACAGGACCGGTCCTCTGCCCAACAAATCATAGGAGACGATCTTCATTAGGTAAATAATCAAAAAAAGATTGTCCTTTATATTGCGCGACGGGAGATTGCGCGCCACATATTATATTGTTGTCCGTATAAGGCAGGTGTTTACGTTGCACTCACTGTGGGGTCCAGTGCTGCTGAATATCTACGGTAGGTGTGCGGAAATTCCGTAATCTGCAGCCGAAAGAGGCCTGTGCTGCTGAAAACGGCGCACTGTCGATTTTCCATATCCTTGCGAGCAGCTGTTGAGAATGGGAGCTCTAAGATGGCTGTAGAAATTCAGTGACCAAATGCACAGGCATGGGCTCATATGTGGAAATTCAACAGTTCTATACATTCATACACAAATGATATATTTAAAGCTGCAGAACTTTACAATAAGCTATAGGAAGTCAAATTGACAGACAGAAGGTGTGAGAAACATTGTTCCCATTGCTCTGCGGGGATTATACTTAGTAGCGTAAACACAGACGAGACGAGCTGAACCACAGACCATGTAGGCAGCCAGAGCCGGTGAGCCACCCATGCCGAGCAGTGTCAACACATCCTCACATATGAGTCGTGCGCGCTGTCCTCGTGTCGTACTTGCGCTGTTCTTGTAGCAGGTATGGCCTGTCACAAATGTACTAGTTCTGAGTCTGCAATGTTGCATAAGAGAGAGAAAAATACATACAGTGTGTTTTCTCATTTGTCTTGCTCATGCACGGCTCCACCTTGCACTCCTGTGCAATCAACAATTGTCCAGACTTGGGGCCCAATATGCTCCATACGACCAACCAGTGATTGTACACAAGTGATGTCGGCTACCTGCTGAGAAGACATGTCTCCTTCCTTGTACCAGGGTGCCAGTGTGCCAAGGGGCCCATTGCTGTGTGCGTTGCAGGTGTCAATATCTGCGAGAATGAGGCTGGTAGGCTCATGTGTATTGAGGACGCGAGTTGCAGGGAGGTGTACAATATAGACCGCCTTCAGCTGGCCAAAAAACGTCTGCACGACAGAGTCTGTTGGTGTGCAACGTGAAGAAGCATTGAGATCCAATGTTGATGCAAACACAGTGAACACTCACGCGGGCCCACGTTGCATCTCGCTTGTCTTCTGTGGACATGACAAGACTCAAGGCATGCATGACATCTCCACCGCCCAGTCGGCAAACTTTCCCATAAGCTTCAATTACTGCTGGTGTAATGACTTGTTGTATAGCATGAAGCCTTTAACTATATCTTGTCAATAGGTGGACAGAAATCTGGCACAAGGCTTGTGGATCAGTTACAGAGCCAAGATGTCGATGAGGTTTGAGTAAGACACAGGTAGGATCTGCAGAATCGGAAACATTAGCAGTACACTCTGGAATCACGCAAGTTGGGAGATGTGCAGTTTAGTAACAAACACTGTGCACAAACCGGTGTATTTTGTGGCAGATGAAGTGCTAAGACATTGCCAATATTGTATAAATGCCTGATATGTGACAGCCGGGCATCTGCAACAACAAAGGTGTCAATGTTAGCAAAAGGGAACTGCCGACTCTTATGTTGCGCTAAATACGCCCACAGAGGCGTTCCATGGGAAATGCCCAGTACGCCCAGACAGGACCGCACACTTTGATGCCATCTGCAACATGTAATGATGCATGCTTTGTCAGCACACACACTGAAAGTTGCTGTGGATTAGACTGGTAATAGTACCTGGAATAACCAGTTAGTCAGGATTTTGCTTGTTAACTCTGCAAGCTATAGCATACTTCTCAAACTCAACTACCCAGTCCTGAAGGCCTTGTCGAACTTCCCTCAAGTTGTCTTGTATGTCATTGCCACTGGATTCAAACTGTAAGCATATATGAAGGATTTTGACGAGCTTGACAAAGTGGTCAAAGTATTTGCGGTTGGTAAACTTGCAGAACAACAACAAAGGACCCAGGTATAGTGTCCAGAACAACAGCATGTCTGATGTATAGAAATGTTGATCTTGAGCGATATCAAGTATTTCAGACCAAACACAGACGGGATAGTGGATCCAGATGCTGCAGTTGCCTTTCCGATGGCTGCCCACACATCAAACCCAATTTGGTAGTCCTCGGTGCCTTCATCAAGCCCTTTGAACGTACCAGTTCATAGTTGGATCATGTTTGGTATCAGGTTCTCCCAGAGCAAATGCATGAAGTTGTAAGGGAAGGAGGCCGGGAACAAGAGATCAAAGGGTACTTAGTAGCAGAACACCTCTCATGCTGTACTTTTTAGCCAGCTCATTTTCACGAGTCACGGTGCGGCTAGACTGAACTTCGTGCCCTTGCTACATGAACTTGTTGTGGGTACGGTATGGTAGACTGGCAGGATCATAGCGAGATAGGAGAGTGGAATCTGCAATGATAGTTGGGTGTGTGGACCAGTCAAGAAGAACGTAGTACACTTTGGCATTGCTGTTCTGAAGTTGAATGCCAGTGATCTTGTACCAGCGGCAGGGACTGAACACATTATGACCCTTCATGCGCATCACCATTGAAATGGCAGGAATGTTGCCACTGATTAGGATGGGAAATATGTGCATCAAGAACATCTTCTGCGTCAGTGCATTGTAGGTGGGGATTCCGGCAGCGGCTTGAAGCATTTCTTCCACAAATGGCCACAGGAATGAATCGAAGTCATGCGGCTTTTTGAGGCCTGAAACCACAACCACAACAATGACATTCTCCTGATGAAAGCGAACCTCTTGCGGCAGATTCAGGTTATAGGCAACAATTGGCCAGCATGTCTGCTTGCCACGCTTGAATGGCCTAAATCCATCTGTTGCCACTCCAAGCGCCACATCCCATTGTCTGGAGAAATATTTCTCAGGTGTTGTCTCTCCATTCATTGTGACAAAGGAGTCCCAAAGAGCTCGGTATAGACGGCCATCGTAGATATCACTGACACTACTCCAACAGTAACATCAGCCTGGCTGGCCTAGCCCTGTCGTCCAGAATGTTGACTGACATTCTGCACATGGTGAGGTGTGTCAAGGAGGGGAGGTGTGGTACTGTGTGCAATACTGCATTTTGGTGGCCATGGCTGGATTGAAGTACGCAGCAATGCGAGGAATGATGGGAACATAGGTGAACTTCTTACGTGCTCGTCTGGTTGAAGTATATCAAGGCTTGTCACAATATAGACAAGCAGTGAGGTCGGCAAGAAATCCAGTATAGCAGCAACATGACTTTGGACAGCAGTTGTACATCTTGGGGCCGAGACCAGAGAGAAAAGCGGTGCGTGACTTGATAATGTATGCACTGTCCTTGGGAGCCCCATCAAACACAAATGGTAATAAATTGAAATATTTGCGGGCAAGGTAAGTTTGACCTTGAAGGAGAACACACAAAGTATGTTCAAATTGTGCAAACTGAGCTGATTAGCTATTGCCATTGGAAGAGATCAGCATTGCAGCATATGACGGAATAGAATAGTTACCATTTTTGGCCATCTCTCTCTCAAACTGCTCACTCAACCTCTCATAGGCAAAGAGGCTGTCTTTGTCCTGCTCGTCTTGTTCATCAAGCTCAAAATTGACACTTTGGTCATCATTGTCGTCAACTGCAAGATCTCCAGGCTGAAGTCCTGCAAATGGTACAGAGTTGTTATTTCTGTTGTCTTCATTGTCATCAACTACATCTTCAACAGTGGGTGAATGCTGCGGTGTATGGAGGTATGTAGAATCATTGTGCAAGGGGTTTGAGTTTAAACTAGCAGGTGAGTCCGTGCAATCACTCTATACAATGCTCAAGTCAGATCTGGCAAAATTGTATTAGGTTAGCACATACTATACATGCAGAAATTTGCATTTACTGCATATGTATCCCATGTGTGTGTCCCACTAGGTCCTGCAACCACATGCCCTTGGCCCTCGAAAGTACCAGCCTGAGCAGGTCCCAAAATACTGGTGATCCCAGCTTTATCCAAGGCAAACTGATTTCCACGTGCCAAGGATTCTTTGAGGTGCTGTTTCTGTGCAAAAGCAGCTGCTCAAACGTGAGGTGCGCCTGTTTTTAACTTCATATGATTATTACAAGTTTGACAAGTAACTGGGGTATTGCAGTGTGGACAGATTACAATTTTTGTGAACCTGGTGGACTTCTTTGCTTTCCCAGCTGTTGCCTTTGTCAAATTTTTGGCCATCATTGTACGGTAAGTATGTTCTCCTGTGATATTGAGACTTGTGCTACTAGTAATAGCATTCAGAGTTGCAGATGGCATGCCAAATGAGGATTTAGCTCACGTGCAAAGAGGCGTTTGGGTCACGACACTGCAGCCTGTCAACTGGATCTGTTCCCTTGACAGGTTGGTATTCAAGGCTTGAAGCTCTGTCTGCACACTGTTGCTCTCGCCTCTCCCTTAACCCATGCCCTATTAATCACTACCTGAATCTTTCTATTCACCATGGCTCATACTCAGACTCCCAAAACTACCAAACAAGATAGCACCGCTAATAAGGGTAGGCCAATGCCGAAGGCTAAAGTGAGTGAATTCATATGTTATGTCAAAATCCAAATGATAACACTGATACACTGTACAGGCAAAGAATCAAGTGGTGCTCAGTCCAAAGCATCAAGCGCAGCACAATCCCAATCGGGCATGCCGCCTATTGATGCTGTCACACAAAATCTAGCTGCAAGTTCTCCTGCAGTTGCACCACAACTGGCGGACAATTTGAGCTCAGCTGCTGACAACATGGCTCAAGGTGTGACATTGGATAGCCATGGCAAAGACCGTAGTGAGTGGAAGTGCTTTAGCTAACCAGCTTATCGCCGTAGTACTCATGCCAATACATATATTATTTAGATGGGCCCGAAAACGGTGCAACCAATGCCAATATCTTACAGGTCATAGATTTGAGCTTGCTTGCGGAACAATTCCATGTGTTACAGGGTAAGTTGTTCCTGCAGCTTCAAGTCTAAATTATTGTTGACGTCAATGTTGTTGCTGCCCCTGGCAGCTCAACTACAACAGGCCCAGGCAGCGCAAGCTCGAGTCAAAGCCCAGCTTGCCGCAGCACAACAGAATTCCATCCACAACATCATGGTACCTCATCATGGTCCACCTGCTCCAGTGCCTAATGGCTCTATCCCGAAGCCCAAGGGCAGTGCAGGTGGCGGCGCGAAGAAAGGCTACAAGCTGCAAGATGCAATGGGCTTGGGTGAAGCCAATGAGGATATTACATACAAAAACATCTTGGTAAGTAATCATCACTACATCTCTTCCACCTGTTGTGACTATGATTGCATATGCCACTGTTCACGCAGTAGTGCTTGCTGCCCATGTCCCACCCCTTACACTGTACAATGACCTCACACCACAGCAGCTCTCGGTCATGCTGGCTGCTGTACGTCTGTTCTTCACTGTACACAAGTCAACCTGCTCATTTACCTGAAGGCCTGTAAGGAGCAATTGTACCTAGCTCAGTTTGCTCTGGACTGGGCTACCACTGCAATGATGAAACAGTACATGCAGAGTCGCTGTGCCCAATACTAGAAAAAGGACAAGCTGTTGGCTGCCCATGCAGCGGCAGACAAGGCAGGAGAAGAGAACCTTGAAGATCTCTATGGTGAGGATTGCGAGTAACAGTATGGCTTGGGGCTTTGAGGTGATGTGACGCGCAAAATGGCATTCTTGACTTCTAACTGGTCGTGGCCACTGGTATTCTTGTGTACAAGTATATCTCTTGATGTGTATTCAATGACATGCATGGCCTGTGGCAGCCGCTTAAACTGATACCATCCTGTTTCTCTAAAATTCCGAGGTCTTTCTGTATATTATTGGGAGGAGGTTTCAACCTCTTGCTGGACATCCACAAGAAGGTCTATCCTGAAATAGCACAAGGCCAGTTCTTTGCAAAGGAGAAGGACACATCCACACCTATGGAGGTGGACGCTGCAGACAAGAAGAAGAAGAAGAAGAAGAAGAAGAAGAAGAAGAAGAATGAGAATTGGAACAAGGGCAAGGGCAAAGAGGTGAATTCAACTGAAAAGTCGGAGAAGTTCTGCCATATCCATAAGTCCAAAGGACATAATACGGATGAGTGCAACCTCAACAGCCTGAAGAAGAAGCCCGATGAGAAGAAGAGGGATGGGAAGAAGGATGGAAAGTCTTTGGCACCAAAGAAGATTTGGGCAGCAGACCTGAAGCGCAACGCATTCCCACAAGTGGCCACCTGAGAAATGTGTCACAACCTTGCAGAGATTGGGCTGAAGGGATGTGTACGTCATTGGACGCCGCTCCTGTCTGTAGCTCATAAGAAGAAGCAGAAGTGGTGGGCTGGTGAAGAGTTATTGTGTGAGGGACAGCGTTATTATCACTGTGATTGTCAACTGAAGGTTGTTTGGAAGGAGTGATATCTTTACAGTACGGGAAATGAGTCTCGTCCAATACTGCACTGCAAGCAATAACAATTTGCGGTTTAGCCCAGAATAGGTAACCTTTTACATCCAAGTTCATATCCAGAGAATATCATAGGAGTTGTTTTTGGGGACAAACTTGTTCTGACAACTCTTGATTGGTACATGGACGTATGCACAACATCCAAATACACCAAGCACGGAGATATCTGGTTTAATACCCAGAAAACTCTCTATAGGTGTCTGCCAGTTTAGTTGTATGTTAGATAGATGGTTGTTTGAATATACTACTGTTTTGCAAGTCAGCTTGCGGAAACCATCTGATAACCCAGCTTGCTGACACAATGCTTTGGCTTGATATTACATGTTAAGACCAACTATTGTCAAGAGACAAGTTGTCAAGTCAAAACTCCTTGGTGTAACTACACACAAAGTCGAATGATGGTTTAGGCCATGTGGTCGCTGTCAAGCACAATGGCAGACAGATGATGAATCGAGAGAAGGAATATTGATACAAAGTGGATAGACTGAGGTTCTAACCCCATCTCTACTGGCTATTTATACATGTTGACCCAACTACTTTGGGATTAGACTGACGTAGTGGTAACAAATCAAAGAAACAGGCAAGGAGAACAATAGACAAGTAACAATAGCTACTCTGGCAAGCCAATAGGAGAGAAGACCATCAAGGCGCAAGAACAAGGAATCAATAGAAAAGGGATTGCAGCCGAGACAGGGTTAGACAGGGACGGACCAGATGGAACAGTAATAGAGGTACAGAAGGGCTGAGGGTGGAACCAAGGCAACAGTAACCAATTGGAGTTAGGTCCAAGGTTTCGATGGAAACAAGAAGGAAACTGATGACTTCATAGTCTGTGTTGAACGAAGGGAATGGGGATCAAGGAATGAGAGAGGAGAGACAAGTTGGATCGTCAAGGCAAGGGTAAAGAGAGTAGCTAGTTGCTAGGATGATCAAATAAGTAAAGAAGAATAATAGGGTGTGAAGACCACTTGTAACATCACAGTTCCTCTGCAATGCAATGACAAAGTCCTTCAACCATGGTAATATTGCTACTGCCGGTGAAACACTAACAACCACCCTGGACACAAAAAGGGGGCCAGGAACGAGCACACCAGACCTCTTAGAGGCAATCACGTGAGCGAGTTGTGTGTAGTTGTGTGTGTAAAGTGTGCAAGTGGGTCAAAGAGTCCTAAACTTCACTAAGGATAGCAAGAAGGTGATCGCAAGTAGCGACGAGTGTAGCCAAGAGGCTTTTTAGAAGTAGCGCGAGTGAACGAGCTTTGCGTAATGCAAGGAGATAGACAAAAGACACAAACGCGAACACGGGCACAAGACAAGAAAGGAACGCAGTAAATGCGGACACTACAAAAGTAAAGCTCGAACAAACGCGACACAGTGAAAGAAAGAACGCGACGCAGTAACTCAATAAAGAACGCAGTATATAACGCAACACAAAGAAACTCTTCTTTCTCGGGGACACCTACTGATCAGGAACAGGAATCCTTCCTGCAACGTACTCGGACTCTCTGTGTTGGCAGATCACAGCAAATGTGCCGGGGTGGGTAGCGCACGCGCAAACTACGAGATGCGCGATGTGGGGCAGTAGTATCTTGATGACATTGGTCTTGCACTCGGGGTTGTATGGGCGGTTGTAGGAGCAGGTGATCAGGTTGCAGTCAAGGTGTGGATCAACAGCGTAGACGTGAGGCTCGCAGTTCTCGCAAGGCTGGGCCCGGGGTGTTTTGGATGTGGAAGTCGTTGGGGTCCTCGTATAGCTCAAACGGAAGCGGTATCAACCTGATTTGTTTGTGGGGACGAGCGATAGTGTGGCGTGGCGGGTTGTCGTAGTCTATCTCGGAGTCTTGATAGGACTCTGTCACAGATTTTCAATGTTTCTACAAGACTTGCCTTACCAGGCAACGGTATTATTGGGGATATTTCAGCGCTTATCCAGCGCTTATCCGGCGTCTATTTAGGCGCTTATCTGGCGCTTATCAGGCGCCTATTCCGGCGCTTATTCTCAGTGCCTATCAATTGATGCGCTGATGCGCCTTCTGTCTCTGATGCGCTGATGCGCTCCTTTCCTTATCTGTGTATCACATGATAGAACTCTCTGGAACATTGTGGAACTTGCTGGAACTATGATGTCATAGTATAGAACATTTCATTAGATGATGTCATAGTCCATAGAACCTTCTGGAAAAGTCTAGCCTTGTCTTAGAACAAGCTAGAACAAGTCTAGCCTTGGAGCTGGGTCATGGGGTCAGGTCATGGGGACAATTGCTATTGGTTGATTATTGAAGTGGCACCACTAGGGCATAGGGCATGTTTAGTAAGGTAGATTACTTCGCTTACTCATGTAGGTATTAGGGGTCTTAGGGTAGTACCTGGGGTCCTCCCCTTCATGTATATATAGAGGCACTCCTGAGGGCATATTCCCTCAGTCTTATCCACTCTGTTGAACCAGGACTACTCAGTACCCACCAGTACTTCGCTCACCACCACTCTTACTCTCTATCTCACCACATCCCCCTCAAGTTAACCAACTTATCTGGTGAGTGTAGCATTACTGTTACATTTGGATAAGACTGCCCTTACTCCCTCACGTCTTTGGACGTGCTGGAGGTTTCTTTCCCCTTTCTTCTAGGTCTTGTGCCTGTGCGTGGGCCTCTCTACAAATCCTCTAGAAATAGAGGTAACCGGACCATAGGCTCTAAGTGGTAGTCGTGTCTAGGCCTTGCCTTGATGCGCACAACTTGAATCACCCTCTCACCCGACGCTCCTAGAGCTGATCAAAGCAGGGGTTGGCAGTATGCCAACATGATGAAAGTGTGCCTCCCCACAGGCGATAGTGGAGTCTGGTGTCAGACAGCTCGTTATAAGAGCTAGACAACAGAACTAGAAACCCATGAGTGCCTAGGCACGTAGACGGGTAACTTGTTCTGACCGGACTTAGGGTCAGTGTAATACTGATCTGCCAACCATTTGCCACATGGGTGGAACCATGACGGAGATCCTTACACCACCGGACCTGGAGAGAGAGTCCAGGCCGACGCCGGCACTACCCCACGCACACACAGGACCTCTCCTTTATGGAGATTTGTTCCGCACATCACTGAGCTGTCAAGCTCATCACGCATTGTCACACACAGTCACCATGCCCATTTCCCGCTTCATTGCTGCTAAGTCTGGTCGCAAGACCCCTTACTCCATCCCCGTCCGCAACGAAGTCACCGGACTCCAGGAACGTCTTACCGTCTCCAAGGAGACTCTTGACAAGTTCAAGGATGCTGGCAAGCCTCGCCGGCTCAAGTACCCTGACAACAAGCCCCTCATTAAGAGGATCGACCTCGAGGATCAGGCTCGTACAACCATCAAGCATGAGGAGGACCAGGATCGTATGAGAAAGGTCTCCAACCTTATGTCTCAGCTCAGCCTTCTCGACAGGATTGAGAAGCAGGAGAAGGAAAAGGCTGACAAGCTTACCCTTCTCCAGCGTATCGAAGAGCGCAACCAACGCGCTTACATTCCTACTCCCTCTCCTCTTCCCGCCACCCTTCACTTCCGTAAAACGAAGCTTATGCTTCGTCAACAGGAATTCGAACCAATGGTCACGGCAGCTTGACAACGGCTTGAGCCTGTGCTCAAGAAGTTGGATGCATCTTTCGCGAGTGGTGGGCAATCTTCTAGCCACCAGCTCAACACTTGTCAAGAAAAAGCACAGCTGCTGATCGGTCGTGTCTTCATGATTGAACAATGGTTCAAGGAGAATCACACGGACAAGATGTCGAATAGGGAATGGAGAATGCTGAAAAAGGACTTGAAGAGTTTAGGTAGAATAAGTTTTGTGGATATTCATCAGAGATGGGGGTATATCTTAGAGCTACTAGAAGGGCTGTTTGACATGAACACCTTTGTATATGCGGAAATGAAATAAAATGTATGGGCTGACAAGCCTCATTTTACTCGGTGACAACTTCCTGAAAAGGATTTAATGTGTGAAAACAACTCTGACAAGAGTTCAATGTGTGAAAAGTGGTGTTTCTCTTCTTCTTATACTAGAAATAGTATTTCGCTTATCCTTTGCTAACTAAGAAATTAGAAGCAATGGCCTCCCAATCTAACGCCGGATCCAACGCTGCCGCTGCTGCCGCCAACCTCACCCACTCTGTTCTTTTTGGGAAAATCACTCCCATCGTCTATAACCCTTCGGTTGAAAACTTCGAGCAGCACATATTCCACGGCCTCAATATAGCCCAAAGGGCTTTCACCCGCACTGTTGAGGGAGAAGCAACAACTGCTATCCTTTATTATATGATGAATCAAATGGTTCTCATTTGGAACAATCAGTTGTCATTGCTGGAGGATAACCTCCAGCAATACGTCGATAAGGTCGCTCAAGACCTATACTCACAATGTGCTGCAGACACACAAGTCCAGCGAATGGACACTGACCTCGATATGGTCAAGACGACAATCACTAACGTGGTCAATCAGATCAACCAGCTTCCCCTGTCTCAAGGACAAGGAGGATCCTTGCGCCAGCCTAAGATTGGCGAACCCCCTGAGTTCAACGGTACCAATGGCAAGGTCAAGTTCAACGAGTGGTTGAACAAGATCTCTCTGTGGCTTGTCCACGAGAACGTTGCTACTGACAGGCAACATATTGCCGTCGCGATGAACCGGCTCTCAGGCGCGGCGGCTCAATACATGGAGCCGTGGATCAAGAAGCTCACGAAGGGTCAGACGATTTGAACGTGGGAAGAGTTCGAAAATGAGCTCAAGGTACAATACGGTCAACGGGACAACAAGGAGGGCGCTCGAAAGGACTTAACGCCTTGTTCAACAATACAGATTTGGCACACAAGAACTTTGTCAAGTATGCGGAATGCTTCCGTACGCTTGGCAGGCTTTCTGGATATGAGGACGACTTGCTAATTCACAAGCTCAA
>JABYQR010000298.1:0-56575 GCA_022592445.1 Cytidiella melzeri
TGGTCAGTTATATGATCAGTAATTATTGACGAAGTTTGAAGTAGTTTCTTGATCATGAAGTAACTGAGATGACCGAGTTTTTTATGAAGTTCAAGTAAAGTAATGCCAGTTCTATGCACGCTTGCTAAAGAAGTCACTCGAGTTGATGATAGCGTGTATAAATCGTTTGATTTTCTAACTACAGCCACACAAGTTGAGTTTGAGTTGTATATAGTACAAAGTCCATGATAGAATGTAAACCAATAATCAGAGTCGAGTTTTCCAACGCTGATTAAAGTTAAAGGTAGAGTTGAGTTGAAGTAGACGTTCTTCAGCAAGAGTTCAGTAAGCTTACCTCTTTCCTGTTCCACCTCGAGTACCATGTCACCAGCGAGCTTCAAAACTAGTTGTTCTGAGTTGGCAACAGTCAGTACAATAGTTGGTACGGAGTGGACATTGAAAAGTAAGTCTCGATACAGCGTACAGTGTATAGTCGCGCCAGTATCAAGAATATGTATCGACTTGTCTGTTGACGAAGTCGCATACAGCGGAAGTAGGGTAGGAAAAGTAGTAGTAAGCAAAGTACTTACGTGCATAGTGACGTCGGACTCAGAGAGAGCCGACACCCACGCGCTCTGGTTGCGACGAGGAGTAGTTGTCGACGGACCAGCAACAGCGGGAGTAGTGACGACAGCGGCGGCAGTGGCAGCTTTGCCCTTAGCACCAGCAGCTACGGACTTCCGAGTGATACCCTTCCTCTTCATTGCCTCCTTGGACTTCTCTGTCCAGGGAGAAGGGCAAGTAGGCGTCGTGTGGCCTGTTTCGTTGCAGTTGTAACACTTCATCTTCAAGTGTCACGGACGGACTTCTCCTTAGAGTAAGGAGCGGCGGCCGCACGAGCGGAGGAAGTGGCTTTTGCCGGACGTTCAACACGTTTGTCAACTGCTGGCGACGCGGTGGATGAACCACCAGCGGGCCTATTGCGAGGAACAAGGGTTGACGAACCCTTAGACCGAGAGCGGTCAAGTGGGTGAGCGAGTCGCCAACCATGGAAGTCGCGGCGAAGCTCCACGCTCAGAGAGATGGGGTTGTAGTCGTACTTCTCGCCTGCAGGAGTACGGGAACGCACACCAGCCTCGTAGCTAGCGCGAGTATGCGCATAGGCAGGGGGAATGATGCCGACGAGGGCGGAGTAGAAAATGTGTTGAGGGAATTCAATTCCCTTGGAAAGAATCTTTGAGTAAAGATTGTGCGAGTCGTCGAGTAGTTTGTCCATTTTGTGGACAGGACGGCGGAGGGAGAAGAGTTGGAAAATTTCGTTTGCGTCCGACATAGTAGAAGTCGGTTCAAAACGTTCGGAGAGTTTCTCCATCAGTCTGTGGGGCGCGGTCTCGTTGAGATAGTTGGCCATCACAGAGTCCGCAATGTGTCTGGCCAGGACGTTGAAGACGGCCTGTTGGACCTCTTGAGGAATGGTCAGACCACCCCTGTAGCTGTAGAAGTCAACGATAGTCGACATTGCAGTATCGACGCGAAATTTCCACATCGGCCAGGTATCAGGACCTGTGAGTTTGCCAACGTCTGCGAAGGCTTTGTGGACGTCGCTAAGCGACATAGTATACTCCACATCGTGCTTTGGAGGCACAGAAAGGAGGGACGACACCGCTCGTGCAGAGTCAGTGGGGCCAGATGGCGAGGGGGACGGTGCACGATGGGCTCTGGGCAGTTTGCCCCTTCGCCTTTTGTGCGCCTCGTCGTCGTCCATAGGATCGCCGCTATCATCTGACGATGGCTTAGTGGGGTGACGACGGGCGAAGTCGTCGCGAAGAGTATTGAATGGAGTGCGTTGACGGTCTGAGGGGGGTGCTGAGACTCGACGTAATGCCGTGATGCGGGTGGTTGGGTGGTCGATGACGGCAGAGGTAGTAGGGACGTTCGGGGCGTGGTCAGAAGGTGCAGCAGAAGGTGCAGGACCTGGGATACCAGCGCGAGAAGCGGAAGACATTGGATGAGGAGGAGTAGGAGCAGGAGGAGGGGTTGGAGTAGGAGTGAATACAGGGGTACGTCTCCTGCGAGTGGTACGAGGGATAGTACCTCGAAGAAAATCGGTTTGGTGTTGTTCGCGCGTAGAACGACGAGGTTGAGGCTGATCAGTGGGATCAGAGCTCATCAACTGGTGGGCAGTGAGTGCAGAGAGTAGTATGAGTTAGGTAAAGAGCTTATCCGGGGCTCATAACCTGTTAGAAGGCTATGAAAGTAGAGGAAAGTGTTAGGAGAGCAAGACTGAGAGAGATCACACAGTGGGAGTTAGGGGATCAAAAGTGCGTATCGTTGCATTGATCAGAGTAAGTCTTAAATACGGTAACTACGGTGCTAGTACGTTGAGCGTCTAAGTATTATAGTCAAACAGCAAGAAGAATAAGACTCATCTTCGAAGCTTAACAGCCTCTACCCCTCGCACACATATTCCACTTTGTTAGTGTTCAAATATTTAACTACTTAACTAGTGCTCAAATGTGCGTTGGTTGATCATACTATATAGCTTGCTCTTCTCCGTATGCTATACACATACTTTTGATCCCCATCTCTCTACGTGATCACCACCTCAACCTAAGTTTCTCTGTTGTGCGCAACCCTCTCATACCATTCCAAAAGAATGTTCTGAGTCTGACATGGCAATAAAATACGGGTTGAGCTCGAAAAAAATGGATTTGAGACAATGGATGTGCAACTACAGGGAGCCGGGGCTCATAACCTCTTAAAATGGGAGCTGGTACAGCGTGGTAAAGTCCAACTTGATACTAGTGCGCATACAAATACAACGTAGCACATACCTGGTACAGCGTGGTAAAGTCTAAAGCACGCTGTACCGGGTATTTGATCTTTAAGTCTATGAGTGCTTCCCCGCCCTCTTTCCTATTCCGTCCTGTCGGGCGGGTCACCGTCTGACATTCTCGCTGTGGCCTACGTTGAGCGTTTATAAAGCTCACGCAATCACACAATTACATAACTTCACGTGAGACAATGCAATTTTGGCTCTACCGAAACGCGACTCTAAGACCCTCTCCCACTAGCGTGGTATCAGGGATCGGAACTTGCATTTTGCACTGGCCCGCACCATGGAGCATGAATACGATCACGACGTCGAACAACTGGTACAGCCCAATGATAGTGCGGATGGGGCTGCAGCAGCGGAGTCAGCGCAGACAGAACGCGAAACGCAGATGGTCCTCGACCCTCAAACCACAAAGAAGAAACGCAACGCAAAAGAACCTCAGACTCTCGTGCACGTACCTGGAAAGTCGCTCTTTCCAGTTTCGCGAATTCAAAAGATTTTGAAGGCGGACAAGGTGACCATTGGTTGTCGTACGTGACTGGAGGGCAGGGCTTGACAGTGCTGTGTGTGTAGGAACTGCCAATGGTCACCCGCGAAGCTGTGCTGCTCGTATCTCTTGCCACAGAAGAGTTTGTGAAGCGATTGGCAGAGGCTAGCCACAGGCTTGCTTTGAGAGAGAATCGTTCAACTGTGCAGAGAAAGGACGTTGGTACGTACTGAAAAGCATGGTTCAAAGAGTTCTTGCTCATCTGAATATGCTGACAGCATCGGTGTGCCGCAGAGCAGACGAGTACTTTTTCCTAGAGGGTGAGGGAACAGTGTTCTTATACCACATACAACTCTTGAGCTGAGCTCATTGCCCGTAGAAATTATACCACTTTACGAGCCCGAGCTAGCCACAAAACGAAAACCGAAAGCACTGGACAAAGCAGCTGCAGGCGGGGCGATGACAGCATTAGACCAATTCGTGTCCAGATCGAAACCTGTCGCATCCGGCAGTGGCGAGTCTCCAGATATGTTAGACGAAGATGTAGTCATGAACGAAGATGGCACAATGACACTCGATTCACTATGACCACCCGTTTGCTATGTCATTACTCGTTTGATGTTGCGACTGCAAAGATTCAGGTTTGGTGTATTATAATCTGGCTGCTGTTCTATCGTACACATAATGCTGAACAAGGCAGGAAGGATTCATGCAAAGGCCCGAAAGAACGCTTACGCGTTGACAAGGGCTGCGAGCTTGCCCTGAGAGTTGAGCTCGACGACCTTGTCACAGCCACCGACGTGCTGATGGTCTACAAAACCAGATGACACGGGTTAGCGATGACTTTGGACGTGTAGTGTGTAGAGGGACCTACTAATGAAGATGTTAGGGACGGAGCGCTGGCCAGTCTTGGTGAGAAGGTAGTCCTGGATCTCGTTCCCGTCATCTCGGGCGTCGAGTCTAACACAAGTCATGCAGTGAGGTACCGCAGGCTTGCATTGCCAAGAATGAGACGTACTCGATAATATCCGTCTTTGTCTCAGGGAACTCTGACTTGAGTAGGTTCTTGGCCCGCGTGCAATACGGACACCAAGACTTGGAAAAGATCGTGATGGTACTGCCGGCGATAGCAGCCTGCAGAAATGCCGTCAGAGTACAGTCAAGAGAGGCAGGGGAAGGGATGACATACCTCTGCGAAGTCTTTGGATGCCATGACTTTGAGCTGGTGAGCAGATGGTTTTGAAGACGAAGCCGTGATGAACGAGTAGCTGAAGGAAGAGCGCAAGAGCTTGCTTACTGGATCGATGGGAGGGGTGTATAAGAGGGATGAGAGACCTCTGTATAATCGATGCAGCATGATTATATACTCTGGTATATAAATGGACAAACAGCAAGCAATAAAGTCTTTACTAAACCCCAGTCAGCAACTTCAAATGCACTGACATCAGACCACGTGCTGCTTCACGTGATCAGCGCGAACACTACGCGCCTCAGTCGCATGCCGTGTTTCCGGTGGGCACAACCTGAAGTCCGTGGGCGGTCGCATTCGACATCTCAGCAACTGCTCTCGCATATTTCACCGACTTCGGATACACGGGCTCTTGAAGCTTGACCTCTGACCACCAGCATCGCTCTCCTCCTTCCCGTCATCCGCTAACCAGTGCTCTTACCCGAGTCTCACTCGTCCACTTACGCACCCATCACTGCTACAACTGCAATGTCGATTGTTAGGGCTGTATGCAATGTAATGGAACGCATAGCGCCGCTTAGGCTTGCTGAGAAGTGGGATAACGTGAGTACCGTGTAAATCCTCTTTAGACAAGTTTTCAGTGCTGATGCGATGTAGGTAGGATTGCTACTAGGTAAATGGAACAACAACACGACCTGCACAAGTATGGAATAACTAAGAGTTCCCGCAGAATCACCCCAAATTCGACAAAAAGCCAACCGAGTTCTTCTCACCATCGAGTCCGTCACTCGCCTTTCCTCGTCTGCCTCTTCGAACTGATTTTGCTCTAATGGTAATTCACCAGTCTAACTCCAGAAGTAACGGAGGAAGCCCTTTCAACACCCACATTCTACATCATCGCCTATCACCCCACTCTTTTTAAACCCCTGTCCTCCCTTACCCTTTCAAACCCCCTCCAGCAGACCCTCCTCCGATGCGCCGCAGCCGGCATCTCCATCTACTCTCCTCACACCGCCCTCGACTCCGTCACGAATGGTATCAACGACTGGCTCGCCGAAGGATGCTCGATTTACGTGCAAGATGGTAACAAGAAGATATACGCCTCCCAGACGAGTTACATCGGCGAGCCCTTGGAAGGTGGGCTGGGAGGACACGGGCGGGTCGTAAGATACGCTACACCGATTAGCGTGAAGAAGGTGGAGAGCATGGTCAAATTCTGGCTCAAGCTCGACCACAGTGAGCACGCCTTTGCCTCTTGCAAACATTCGCTAACAGTCGTGCTTGTACGCATGCTAATAACAACTTGCACTTCGGCAGTTCAGGTAGCTTACCCGTGTGGATTGAATCCGGAGGAAAAGACGGTCACAACCGTCGCTGTCGGCGCAGGTTCCGCGGGATCGTTGGTAGCTGGCTCCGGCGCAGATGTGTGGTTGACTGGCGAGATGTCCCACCATGAAGTTCTTGCGGCAGTCGCATCAGGGCACACTGTGATTTTGTGTGAGTTGTCATCCCTTCTTGCAGTGCGCCGGAGAAAACGATGCAAGTGCTTACAAAGATGCGTTGCCGTACTTTTATAGGCGGTCACACAAACACGGAACGAGGATACCTCCGTAGGCTCGCTCGGAAGCTGCGCGAAGAGATTGCAGCGGACGGAGAGCAGGAGGCTGACCCTGCAATGGCGCAGACTCTCGAAAGTCTGGAGGTAGTCATCAGTGAGAAGGACAAGCATCCGCTAGAGTTGGTGTAGAGAGCGCTGCATCTTCTGTATGGGGTCCTTTTCTTGCGCGATCAACATTGCTTCCGCGTTATTGTTTGTGCATTTACTTGATAGCTCAGTTAATACCCAACACCAACGGGTGATTTGACACAGTGTTCACTTCAGTCTTGAGAAAGTTATCGTCGAAATCATTACGTATTGTGCAGCCAGACTTATCTACAGTAAAGCCACGAGGAGAATGATCGTATGATGATACTTCACCGATCGACCTCGCTGTATGCAACAAACGGTCAGTCCCTAAAAATGTACTGTCAGCGGGAAAGAGCCACTCGACGTACCCGAAGACAAGATCCTAAGGGTGTGGCGAATCAGATGTGACCCATCTCAGCTCTGGATAAAACTCACCATGGTTCCAATAATGGCGACAGCGTCTGCAAGGTAGTGCTATATAACAGAGATATGAGTACTGTTTCTATTGATAGACAGCCATATAGCGTAAGGCTTACATCTGGAAAACACAAGTATGTCAGATCACTGCTATGACACCAACGGAATGATTATCGAACTTACGTCTCATCATGAAATCCGCACCCGCAAGATGCGCAAACCCTGGTGCACGAATCTTGCACCGATATGGCCGGTTGGTACCGTCAGACACGAGGTACACGCCCATCTCCCCCTTGGGTGCCTCTATGGCGGAGTATGTCTCGCCAGGAGGTACAGAGTAGCCTTCGCTGAAGAGCTGCATAGTCGAGTTAGCGGTGACTGAGGAAACATTGGTAGAACAGATACATACCTTGAAGTGGTGAATGAGGGATTCCATGCTCTCCTTCATGGACGCTCTGGGTGGAGGCACGAGCTTGTGGTCATCGATTTTGATGGCTCCAGTGGGCATTTTGTTCAAGCACTATCGTGTCTTTTTATTACCTGGGATAACAACCGAATTAATGAGGCATACCTGGTGAATGATACGCAAAGACTCGCGGAACTCCTGCACACGGCAGAGGTAACGGTCGTAGCAGTCACCGTTCTTGCCAATAGGAACGTCGAACTCTACCTGCAGTAGATAGTGAGTTATTTCAACGGCTGTGTGCGGAGGGGATAATACCTACCTCGTCATACTTGTCGTACGGCGCTACCTTACGGAGATCCCATGCGATACCGCTGCCACGAAGCATGACACCGCTAAAGCTGTAATCCAAAGCCTGCTTCGCAGTGACTTTACCAATGTCAATCGTCCTCTGCTTCCATATACGATTTCCGGTCACCACCTCCTCTATCTCGTCGACACGAGAGCTGAACTGTGTCGCCCACATGAAAATATCGTTCAGCAAGCCGTGTGGCAGGTCAAAGGCGACTCCTCCTGGTCTAACGTAGGCAGCGTGAAGACGAGCTCCGGAAACACGCTCGTAGAACTCCATGAGTTTCTCTCGTTCCTCGAAACCCCACAAGAAAGGTGTCAGTGCGCCAACGTCCATAGCATGCGTGAGGACAGCCATCAGGTCTACGAGCGAGAAGCGTCAGCCGAACGGGGAGACTACGCATACATATAGTGCTGGCAACTCACGGTTCAGGACACGGGTGATCTCTCCGAAGAGGGTACGAATCCACTTGGCACGCTCAGGCACCTCAATATTGAGCAGTTTCTCAACCGCAAGCGAGTAGCAGAGTTCGTTTGTCACTAGGGGGCGTGAGCGGGAGAAGACAATGATGCTGTTATTAACATACTCATCGAGACATAATCAAGACGGTCAAAATATGGAAGCGCTTGCGTATACGTCTTGTATTCAATAAGCTTCTCAGTTCCTCTGTGCAGAAGGCCAATATGCTGCAAAACTGGTGTCACAAGAGCAAGTCCACGAAACCAGCGGAAGACGAACCGGGTCCGCACGAAGAATCTCTTCTCCATTCAGCTCAAGGATAAGACGTAGCACACCGTGGGCAGCGGGATGTTGAGGACTGCATAGAGCGTTCAGCACGCCTTCACAACGGAAGAATATCGTCATGTACCCACCCAAAGTTCACTGTGCGACAGGTCAACGAGCATAAGACGGCTTCACTCCATGAGTAATAACCAACTTACCCGTGAAATGCCTCATCTGTGCATCTCGTCTTGTTCCAGTTTCAAGCAGAATTTCAGTGGCAGGCATTCCGTGTAAATCCTCCGCGATATGCGTTTCATGCACCGGCTTTCCTGACTGCGTAAGAACAGGCTCAGCCTTTGGTGCAGCGGTATTTGACAATGTACGACGGGCTGCGAACGAAGGTGTGCTGGTCGATGCCGCAAGCCTCGGCGAAGCACGGGCCAGTTGGCGGCGTAGTAGCGTAGTGGCCATCTTCGCCGTCGGTTGAGGGAGTGGGTGTTCAAGCTTTCAAGTCGAGCTCGACGTTGTCGCCGGTTGCAAACGGATCGCTCTCATTCGTCCGCTGGACAAAATCGAATGCGGAAGGTCGTTCCCACGCACGCCCTTGGTGCGACGAGCAACTCTGGCTTGATCGACAACAGCCAGCACAACCACCAGATGGCGCGAAAGACGAGACAGTGGCTAGTAGCGGCCTCACCTCCTGGTACTCTCCTCTATCACAAGAGCGGAATACGCCCTCTGCACAGCCCGGGATGGAGACAAGTATTACGACCTCGCAAGCAAAGTACTAGAATCGCGCTGGATATGGTGGCGAGTATACGGCGCAAAGCTCATCGGATTTTTGGGAACTGTATCACGAGAGTTTCTCGCTGTAACCAAGAAGGCTTTGCCACGCGCAACACAGACAACGGCAGTCAAGACCTCAACGGCTACCACAACGCAGACCCAGCCGGCAGCTACACAGACCACGTGCTGGAAGGTTGTTGCCCAAGAGGTCTCGTATCTTACCACTGTCACGGGCATGAAACACTATTGTTTCACCGACCACAAGACCTATACTGTTGTCGACGAGGCCCTATAGTGGGTTTTCAGGTAGTTATATGAACATACCTTTGTTTTGTACTTATGTACCTGTCTTTGAGTGACATATTATACTGATGTACTTTGTCTACCAAATTCTATAAGTAAGTTTAGCTCACAGACGTACTCCTCAATGTGTAAATCTTTGCCAGATCTAGAATGACAATGCCATTATAACAAACATCACCTCTGCAAATCTATATTCGGATCTATATTATGTGTTTCATTCAGCTTTCAGGTTGTTGTCGCCAGTTGCGAACGGATTGCTCTTATTTGTTCGTTCCCGCGCACCTTGCCGCGGTGCTCTTGGCACTGATTGTGGCACTACATAGCACAGCTCGCGACGAGCAACTCTTGCTTGGTCGACGACAGCCAGCACGACCACAAGATGGCGCGAACGATGAGACAGTGGCTGATAACGGCCTCTCTTCTGGTGCTATTCTCTATTGCAAGAGCGGAAGACGCTCTCTGCACAGTCCGGGACGGAGACAAGTACTACGACCTCAATCCTCTCAAGTCAAAGTGAACACCAAAGCTTTCAGGTCTCCTAGATAGCATAACTGATTCATGCAGTCTCCAGTACAGACTACAAGTTCAAGTCTGCCGATGGCCATGAATACTCCATCAATGTCTGTCAGCCTGTGACGGGCGAGACTTGGGCACTAAACGTGCATGAGCCCGACAGAGTCGGGGGATACACGCGACACGAACATGGAGACTTTTCCTTAGGGTATGCGTCCTTACTTCCTATACTTGCATTTTCGTACTAAACATTCATTCCACACTGACAGATACGCCAACACTACTCTGGCGATCCGGGACGGAAGCCCTACTCTGACGATGATGAAGGGCTCGCCATGCCCTACACACCAGCACATGCATGCTGCCACGACTGTTCATTTCAAGTGCGATACTTCAGCCGGCACAGGTACGTCTCTACCTCCACTACCGTGATCTTCGCCGTGGCTTATACAAGCACCTACCGAAGGTGAACCCGTGTTGATAGCGCAGCTTCCTCCTCCCGATGATTCATCCTGCTACTTCTTCATCGAATGGAAGACCAGCGTCAGTGCAGCTGTCACCCTATCCGTGAATGATATGCGAGCCTGACTAGAGCTGTAGGTCGCATGTCCCGCTTACATGCGGAGTGGTGCATGGAGTGTAGTGGGCATCCTCGCCTCGATGTATGTGTATAGATCCTCGCTTCTTGGCTGTCGCTTACCGTTTGTTGTGCAGTATTGGTGGAGTGTTTGTGCTCTATATCCTCCTGGGCACGTTTTACAATTACATGGTTCTCGACAAACGAAGCATTGACGCCATACCTCGGTACTCCCTCATGTCTTTGCAAGACACCATCGACTTTTTCCGAAAGTGGTACGCACGTTTCGCGGATCGTTCTTCTAGCATCCGGCGGCCAAATATGAATGGTCATTACCGAGGTCTTGGAGATGAGGAAGAGGGCATGCTTAGTGGTCCCCCGGGATTCTTGGACGACGAGGATGAGGAAGAGGAAGAGCACGAGTCGGCAATCGGTCCTGCTAGAGGCATGGATCCAAACGGGGTCATCCGCCTGTGATCTTGGTTTGTTGGTGTGTATTTCTAGAATTATATTCATTTTGACTGTGCGCCTTTCGATGATATACATGGCTAGTGTCTACGGATTGTCTAGGACTCGAACGAGCTTGACATCGACGGTGACTGTTTACGTGACGCTGGAAATACGTACTTATGACTATTACTCGGAGATATTGCTAGCACACCGCTACGGCGGGTCGTACCTGCCATCCTCGCTGAGCACAAAAGCGTTGCCGCTGTTTGTGCTCGGGGTTTGGTCGTGTTGGGCAGCGGTGGCCACAGCATGGGCGCTGCTTTTTGTTTCCGCTGTTGCAAATCATGCTGGCTGCTTTATTCGCTGTGCATTGTGTACGAGTACAAGGTTGCTGCTCGACTGTTGCTGGCCGACGCACACATTCACAACGCTCGACGTCGCAATTGTATTTTTGATGAGAGGGACCGTGGGAAAACTGGGCAGACTTACTCTGTGGCGTCGGGGAATCTGAGGGTGTTGAAGAGAAACCGCCACTTGGGTGTCTGTCTGCCTACGTCGGCTTGGATTTCTTCTGTCTCTTATTTCTCATTGTTTCTTGTCTCTTTTCTTCTCTTTAGTTTTGTCTACCTCACCACGTCTCCTTTGCCCCATCTCTCACTTCAGGACACGACCTACACGACCCTCTAACCCCTCTCACAGCCGGATGGACCAATTTTCGCAGCAGTCGACCATGAACGAAGAACAAAATTACGTGGCACAAAACTACGCGGCATACGCGTCCGATGAGGACCATGGAGGCTACGGCATGCCATACCAGCAGCCGCCTGGCCTGGTCAACTATCCAGTTCACCCTGGAGCACAGCCGCGTGGGTTTCAGCCCGTTTCCTGCACCGTAGCATAATGTACCTAATTCTGATCCGCGTTGAATACGTTCTACTTGCAGGCCATTTCCCTGAGCCTGAGATGCAGCAAACGATGGGGTATCAGCCATCGCTCAACATGTTGCCTCAAGGCTACGCTAACCCCGTGTTTAATGCCTCGCAGCCTCATGGCGGCAGGATGCCATTGTCTGGATCCCCTCCTCCCCAATCACCAGCTCTTTATGACCCACTCTCACCACCCGTTTCCGGATCTGACACATCGGACGGAGCCTACCACCATTCTCGAAATAGCAGTGCGACAGGCTCACCATCCTCGTCGCGCGCTAACAGCCTAGTTCACCGACACTCTTTGCGCTACAACCCGACCCCATCACCGACAAGTTCGTCCGACAGACGCCGAAGTCGAGGACACTCAATTTCAGACGAAGACGAAGGCATGGGTGTAGGACTAGCTGAGTCACTCGCTAATACGCGGAAGGAGGCGACCCGGAGGCAGAGGATCGAGGCAGAGCAGCGGAGGCGGGACGAGCTGAGGGATGGGTATGCGAGATTGAAGGACGTTTTGCCGATTTCTAATCAGAAGAGCTCGAAAGTCTCTCTTCTGGAGCGAGGTGCGCATTTTTACGCATCCCAAAATATTTCTCTTTCCCTAACGCTGTTTTTTTTTCTCGCATCACACAGCCACCAATCATATTGTCGCTATGGAGAAGAATAATAGACAGCTGCAGGCTCGCCTTGAACAGCTGGAGGCTGAGATTCGGCGACTGCGTGCATTGAACGAGAAGATATCACTGAACAGTGTGGGGGACAGTTCACCATCTCCAGGTCATGTCAATATGGAAAGTAGACCGTTGTCTCCCCCTCCTGAGGGCTCGCAGCTGACTTCTGTCGGCGGGCAGGATCCTCCCCGTGACGATTCAAATCCACCTTCCCCTCCCGAAGATTCATACTAGACTTGCACCCGACCCGCTCGTCTTCCTCATTCTGCATGGACCTTTTTTTTTCTTGCACTTGTCATACGTCACTCATCTTTTCGCCCCGTCTTTTTCTCCCTGACCATTGACTTCTCTATCGCGTCGCGACAACTCCATCTCATTCCCACCATATCAACCACGCTTTTCTCAACCTCTCAGGTGCCGATGCATCGAGTGGGACCCGCGATCCTTTGCGCATTCGTATGCTGGAAGTTTGTTCATCAGCCTCAACTTGCAAGCGAGCTTCAGCACGCAGTGCCCGGTGCGCTGGCTGCTACGCAGCTATGGCGATTAGCCTTCTGCTGTCCGTCATCGTCTTGTTCAAGAGAGCTCTCTACAGCTTGACGTTGTAGCCGCGAGAAGCCAGACCGGTGCGCGACAGTACCTTTGGTTTTGTCTGATCCGAGATTGCGCGGGAGTTGATTTTCCGCCGACCTTGTTGATCGATAACCAGTGGAAGCTCTCGTCTTTCTGCAACCATCTCGCCAGTTCACAATCATGCGTCTCCATACGGCCATCGTCCCTGCGTCTCATTCGACTAGAACTTATCCGGAAGGCATCGTCAAGCCCTCGATATCTACCCGCATACTCTTCCATCGCACGACAGACCTCCCTCCACATTTTTGCACCCGCGCACCCTCTATGGCTTGAGCAGCCCCCCTCCTCGTCACGCATCCGAGTTCAGCATTGGCCAACTATTTTGATATCCTGCGGAGTCTGCCGTTGCTCTAGAAGCAGTTGATGACACTAATTGTCTATTTCATCGCGTTCCCGCTTCCCACCGTCCACCCCCTTTCACTTACAGTGCTCCTCCCAACCCATTTTTATGACGGCTCCCTAACGTACGACTAACGATGTAAGAATGCGATGATAACGATGATTTATCTCATAGCTGTATCGAAAGCGTTTTCCATTATTATACCCGTAGTGCGAGACAAACAAAATGCTATTTTCTGTAGTTATGCGAAGAATTACGTCTTCTAGTTCTGAGCCAAACTACTAGTACCCGGTGATCTCTTCGGCGGTGGACCAGCCACCCGCGCAGCCACCCCTGTCGTAAAACGATGCTAGAAGTGATGAATTACCGACTGTTGGGGCACGCCTTCGCCATGCGTTTTTCATCTTAGAACAACCTATGGACTTGGCTGTAGTTTCGTCTGCAGCCGCTTGCCGCACTCATCTGTAACGCATTGAAAAATGCCAGATCGGACAGAAATGAACGGTTTCAAAAGACGTAGCGTAGCCTACCTGCATACACGTGTTGTGCTTGGGGAAATCCAGGTGCAGCGTGTTTGCCGCCACGCGTTTGACCTTTAGCCGCATTGCATCGACACGAGGCGAGCCAAAAACCAGCGTCGGTGGCGTTTGGCGCATGAGTGTCGTTACTGTATCGAACCGAGGGCGCTTGTTGTTGGTGGACCCTTGGAAGACACTTGGGAGTGTCCACCCCCAACCCAATCAGAAAGGTCTCGAGGATGAGGGAAGCGCGAGAGACTCGGAGATGATCGTTTGGTTGTTCCAGTTGTACGAGTTTTTGAGGCTTCTCGGAGGTTGTTGGCGTGTGGATTGAGGCACTGAACTTTATCGTACCGTGATCAGAGTCCGTAGAGCGCACGTACTGTGTCACCGTAAGCTGGCGATAGGTAAGGAGAAATGGGTCCGAGGGCACGTTGCCAGAGGTTGAGCCGGCGTGTTGGGTAGACGAACAGGGCAGGTGCGTTCGTGAGAGTAGTGATGCCGTAGCCTGGGTAGGATATGCCCTGTTGCGTGAACATGTGTTGCTCGGTATAGGAGCCACTGGGCGCCACAAAGTTTCTTGGTGTGCCAGGCGCTACGTATGATTGGGAAATGGGAGCTTCGGGAGCTGGTAAGTTTCGTCGAAACTCTACAGTTGGCGGCAGGGAAGGCAATGATGGCGATGGACACCCTTGAACCTGATCAGCGTAGTAAGATCGAAAGTAAAACCGTCTCCAGTTTCTCTGGTACGACGGCCACTGGGTCCGAAAAACGAGGCGAAACATACGAGGGTACATTGTGAGGTTTTTTGACCGTTAGATGAATTTGGACCGTTACTCACATCGATTGGGTCCATTGACTTCATAGAGCCCACGACAGAACACTGCAGGGTTTGATTGCATCTGATACGGTATTCAGTATGACCGCTGCGCAAAAATTATTTCCTCATGGGACAGAGGCGTGCCTAGACGCATGACAACAGAGGCAGCACGATCCAGAAGTTGACGAGTGGACGCTGTATTGAATGGCGGCATGCAAGTTGTAGCAGATTGCTGGTCAGAGTTTCTGAGACCCGACGGTCATGAAAGGTCTACGAAGGTCAATTGCTTGGTGCAAAAGTCCATATCGAAAAGCCCCATTGCGCATCATTACTGCCGGTCAGAACATAGGTAAGGAAGAAAATGCACCGCTACTCCATTAGATAGAGCAAACAGGAATTCCAGCCGTAAATTCGAAGGTTACAGAATAAATAGGCGGGTGAATGCAGAACGTACTTGAAGAAGTTCGCACGTTAATTTCGGATGAGGTCGCCCTTGCAGATGACCTTCTGCGCATTGCGCATACTTCATCGAACGTGAGAATCAAGCTCCAGACCGTCCGTAGACTTCAGGGAATGGGGTCATGAACGTCGTCGGAATAAAGGTGGGCAATATTACTGAGCATTGGTTGCCGAAGGTCAAGTTGGAATAATCGATGGCTATCGCTCGATGGAAGATGTATTGGACGGGAGCGGCACCTGCATAAGTATCAGCTGCGCTCTATACATGTTTCAGAAGTGAAGAACCATCGTACGTGTGACGAGCGATCGTGCAGAAAGTGCGGCCGATGTCTCCGACAAGAAGTGAGGGGACTAGAGCGGTAATCTTCGCGCCAGAAAGTAGGAAGATACCTTCCGCTATTGAGATAAACTCGTCTCGACACTTTCTGTCCGAGCTATGCTGTAAGGCTTGGAAGCAACGGTCCGACGACTTGAACACGAGGGATACCGCACTTGCCGTACACGCGACAAATGTGTAACCGGGGTAAGAAATGTGAGGTTCTCGAATCATGAAAGTTCCGTACATGTAGTGCTTTTTGTTGCAGCCGATCTGTAAGAAAATTCGTCACACGGATCATAGAGCAGAGCGCATAGGAGCGTTTGACTGCCAGTGGTGGTCCAAGGGGATGCCTTCTACGTGTCCAGGGGTCCTTGATGTCACAGCTGGCCTCAATTGTTTTATTTTTCCCTAGCCAACGACTTGAAACGTCTGTCTTGAAATCACGACCAGCCCATGACTTCAGAACATACCTGAATTACAGCGACCTAACCTTGCGCTGACGAAATGCGCACCAATTCAGCTCACGCGCCTTCAAAGTATTGGCTTCATCTGCTTTGGCCAGCAAACATCTTGTTTGGGTATCCCTCTCGTGTGTCCAGGTTCTAGACGTCCAGTGTGGCCATGGGGTTTCGAGAGTGCTCACGTCTATCGGTCCGTACGAATGAGGGGCATGTATGCCTCGAGCTGCAGGGTTGCAGCAAGATTAATGAAGATTAAGTGGGGAGTGTGATACTTCCAGTACACCGCCGGCCACGAGTATGTTCTACGAGGGCAAAGTTGAAACCCGACTCAGAGCTGAACTTGATGTTTAATATTACTGAAATGCGTGACGTCACAAACTTTGTTCAATGCGCGACGCACGTGTAACGTTCCCATCTCCGCTCGCTGTGCGCACGAAGCGTCTCTCACGTCCTCGCTGCTCTCCACGACGTCCACGCTGGGTCAAGCGTTGCTGGCACCCTCCCTTCCGAAGTCCTGCGATACACCTGATTCCTGAAGAGTTCAAACGCACATCTCTCGCCACTCTCTTTCAAGCAGTTCATCCCAGAGAGACCAATCTTATCTGACTCTTCCCTCGTGTATCCATACCCAAGCCTGCTAAGGAATCTTCATAATGTGGTATGTTCATGTCCGTCTCCGAATTATTTGGAGATGCTTATTGCATGGCTATACAAGGTGTGACAACTGTTTGCTCCTGTTCCCTCTCGTAAGTGATCCTCCCCATGCAGCCAGTGGCTACAGGCTGATCGACCCTGGCACAGCACGTTGGGGCCATGGCATGGGCTTTCATCATCATGGTGAGCATAGATCCGCGCTGCACATGCTACACTTATTGAATACCATCTGTTTCGGTTTCGAACTCTACAGGCGTATAGTATCGCTGGTGGAATATTTCTATTCAAATATGGCTCATTCCTGTTCTTCGTCTACCCGGATTAGTACGTTTCTCGACGCTGCCTCACTATAGCTCTTTTTTGCTCACTTCTACTCTTTGCATCTAGTCAAATTTATGGCGGAATTGCTATGGCCGTTGGTGGTCTGGCTTTGATCTGTATATTCGCTCTGGGGAATGTGTGTACTCATCACGCCCGCGTCTGACGGTTCACTGACATCTAGACCCGTTTGCAGCGATCGTACATCTGGACTCGTGCGAGCAAGTTCCTCTGGCCATTTGTGATAGTTATTAGCGCTATACGGGCAATCGTCATGATTGTTGAGCTTCAACGAGGGTGCGTGTTCCTCTCATCCCAGTCTCTCGCTCATGGAGGCCACATTCATGTGACTGTCATCACTTCGATCCTTTGTCAGTCGCGCTGCGTATCCGAAAAATTTTCATGCACATGCTCGTAATTTCTCGTCACGAGTACGGACTGATCATCCCGTAGGAAAGATAACATTCAATGGGAATGCGACAATGGCGGTCAACAGTGGACCGATACTTCTACAGCAACAGCGACCAGCACGTCAACCTTTCCGAGTGGTTTTTGTACGACGGGCTTTTCCAACCTGAATGTTGCGTTCATCTTGGGGTTGTTAATTGATCTCGTATTCCAGGTGAGCGCCTCTGTTTCGGGCTTGTTCACCTCGCCTTCTACACGTGTACCGACGACCGCTTTCTGACATTCAATTCTTACCTCTCCGTGCGCTTCTCTTCTGCGCTCTTTGACAGATCTACATGTTCTTCTTGATCTGGCGTTATCAAAAGCGACTAGAGAGCTACCAAAACATGAAGGGTCCCTTCGCTGGCGGTACGTACAGCTAGTGTTTCTCCCGTGATGCGGAGCTTTGCGAGGAGTCTCTCACTTGCCTCGTGCCGCGCTATGGGATGCGTTACGGTTCTCACGGACTCATTTATTGCATCTGCGCAGGGTATTACGCCTGAGGACGACCGCTGGTTTTACGAAAGGCGGTGTCACACAAGCTTTCCTTCGGACGCTAGCCGCTTCAAAGGTGGAGTTCCTACTGTGGTTTTCCTTCCTCCCTCTCTTCTGTGCATCGTTACGACTCTCCTCACGCTTACGACCTTGACGACTTGTTTTACGAACGACTGTCTTTTTACGACCTCGCAGAGTATATCGATATATTGTAACTTGTCGCTATCTCTTTACGACATTTGATTGTGTATCTCGCCAATCAATTCTAGTTTTTGTGCTTCCTCTACTCACTCTCGTATTGCTGCGATGTACGTTATGTGGCATCCTGAGCGTTGAAGGCGGGTTTTTCCTGCATTCGGTGAACGCGCAGCTACATACGACCGACAAGAGATGGTGGAATAATAATACATTTAGGGTCTTGTGCTCAGGCAACCTCTGTCAGGGAGACGCGGAGTTACGACAAGGGAACTAGCGTCCGGTGCAAGGAACGGTACGTGGGCAACCGCCCGGGGAACAAAGGGGGAGCTTTTTGCCCAGAAGGGATAAGGAGGTTCTCCGTTTTGTGCGCTTGTTTTGATGGCGGTGGTGGGTCTCCCACATTCATTAGGAGGGGGTTTGAATTCGGAAAGCGACAAGGACAAACTCAATTAGCCTGGGATGAGTTGATCGGAGCAAACAAGAGAAGAGAATGGGGAGGGGGAGATTAAATACAGGTGTGTTCAATGTGAGACAACAGAAGAGAGGGCGAACAAACAACGGTGAAAGAGTGGCGAGAGAGAGGAGCTGTCATGATCAGAGAGAGCGAGAGAGAAAGCGAGAATGGTGGTAAACATAAACAAAGCACGCACGGAGAGCCAGAGAGAGAGAAGCTTTGTGTGTTTGTGCCAAACGTCGGGCAGAGGGCGAGATTAAGGGAAAAAAAAATCTGCCTCGTTGCAGGAGCGCAGCTGAAACTGAGATTGATGTCGTTCCTTGGACTTTGCTTGGACACGCGGCGAATGTGAACAGCCGTGTCTTCGCTGGCGTTGGGACACAGAACGAATACTCTCCGCCTCCCTGGGCCTCTAGACTCTGAGAGAGCAGCATGAACTCTCGGAGACGGGAGAAGGAGAAAGAGAAAGCGGGCCAATAGACGAAATGGCTGAGAATGGTTTGGTGCGATGTTTTGGCAGATGACCGGGTGATTTTTGAGATGAGCGACCAAGGATGGGATAGCGGTGTTTGGGAGAGGTCCAGGCTTGTGTCTCTCGTCTATGCGGTAAGCACTGGGATGCTCGCCCGGGGTGTGCTCCGGCAGTCGGACCACGGCACGGGCATATGTGCATTGATCACGATTGAAGATAAGCGAGAGAGAGGAGATGATCGATGGTCAGCATACATTGTACCCCTCCAAACGTTACGTTACACATACCTTCGCGGAAGTATTTTATTTTTCGTCGACGGTTATTCCATGATTGCCTGACGGTGCAGCGTGGCAAGTCAATCAAAGGACTGCTGAGGCTGTACTTACTGACAGTCCATGCGAGAGAGCTGATGCGCGGAGAGTGTGGAAATCACGGATGGGGTTTTGGACTTCATTTGTGTGGACACGGAATGTGCAGCAGTCCTCCGGGAGAAGGGGAGACCTGGATTTTCCATGTGCAGTTCGCAGATCAGAGTGGGGACCGGCCATGCAAAGTTTCGGTAATTTCGGTAAAACATTCCTCGCCTCTGCCAGTTGAGACAGACTGTTTCTTTCCGCGACGAGCAGAGGAAATGTTTGCAGTGCCAACCAAGTACGCGAGCAGAGGGTGGTCACAGGCCTGTGCCAGTGAGAATCCACAGCTCGAATGGCGCTCGACGGGTGCTTCTGCGATCCGGATCCTAGAGTGTGTCTCTACTTGCCGACTGCCAAGTTGTGAGACAGTCCGTCTGGTTCAGGGTCAGCCAGTGCAGGTAACTAGTAGTCCGGTGTATCAGCTCGTTCGTTCCAGAGGAGGAGGCAGGAGCAGCTCAATTGGGATAATGGCACGAGGCAGCCTTCGCATCAATGAACTCTGCCGGAGAGGTACTAACACACCGAATTTGCGCGGATTCTTTCCTTTTCGGGCTACTTCTAGGCCCAAAACGCCGTAATTGGGACGAGATTCGGACCTAAAACGGGGGTATGTGGTGTGGATGGGCGTATATAGTCCGCTGTGTTTTGTCCTTCCAGTCCCCAACCCCTTCCCTTCTCCTGCTCCCGACCTCCGCTGCCTCCCGCCCCTTCTCCCCGGGCACCTCACTTATTGTCCCATTGTATTCTGACGACCTTATTTTTTCTCGTCGTCTCCCTGACTTTTGTAAGTTCGTTCGTCCTTGACAACCTGCCGCACAGTCTGAACAACATTTTCTCTTGTCTCCACACGCGTTAAATATCATTCAGCAATCCCGCTTTATTCCAGCACGCCATCCTCCTCAACGACACACAACTACCACACGCTAGCATATCTGTGATACTTGCTTTGCACGTCCCCACAATCCTCTCAAGCCTTCCCGTCCCGCAACTTCATCTCAGTACCACTCATGGAGACCGCACACATGGAGCACGTTCTTGACAACGTCAAGCCCGACTTTGGCATGGACCCGTCCAACTCCAACTATTTCGACGCCCTCTCGGGTCTGGACTACCTTCAGTACCCGCACTCACCCTTCGCTGTCGGAAACATGGGCTGTGAGTACCCTTATCAATTTGTGACATCACCGACCTAAATTACAATTCAGTGCCCTCCACCGGTTCGCCAAGGATGGGTGACTTCAACTCGCTCAATCTCCCCAATGGCATGAGTGAGTACACCTACGGTCCAAGCACTACTGCCTACGGCACCGGTGCGCCTACACGCCCGTACACGCCAACCGGCACTGGCTCGATCTACCCTGGCGCGCTTTCAAATTTGAGCGCCGGCGAGCTCAGCTCTGACAGTATGGCCTCGAACCGAAGCCGTCGTGGTAGTGGCGCCACCTCTCCACCCGTGCCCTCTAGCTCTCTCGCCGCTGTGCCCCGCTCGCATCGCTTCAACCCAATTGGCGCCGTTCCTAGGACATCCGCACGCCAGATGAAGAAGCGGTCGAAGGGTTCCGATGACTTTGACAGCGATAACGACGATGATTTCAACCCCGCTTCTTCGGCTCTAACCAACGATTCTCGTCGCGAAGAAATTCGTCGTCAGCGTATCGAGTCCGAGCAGCGTCGCCGTGATGAGCTCCGTGACGGCTACCGCCGTCTCAAGGACGCTCTTCCCGTGTCGAACCAGAAGTCAAGCAAGGTTTCGTTGCTGGATAGAGCCACTACGCACATCAGGTACCTCGAGATGACTCAACAACAGTTGCAGACAAGATTGGCCCAGGCAGAGGCTGAGACCACGCGGCTCAGGCAGTGAGTAATTCGCTCGATTCTTTCAAACTTTGCTGATTGTCTATCATGTAGCGTCAACGAGGCACTGATGCTTGGCACCGCTGAGCAGCGTCACGCAGCAGCCGCCTCCGCCGTCGCCGCGGCTCAACAAGCACCGGGCTCGTACTGATCTCCACTTGCAGACCCATATGCTTTCTGGGATGATTAACGCAAAAATTCCACTATCACTGGCTGGATAACGACATCTTTACGACTGGAATATTCACTTAGCCTGCCGGGATCGCAGGTCATCGCATACAATGGACAGTAATAACCGCAATATCCCCTACTCCCCACCTTCTCATCTGCACATTTTTATTCTCTTTATACGCATTTCTACGCACGCACTGCTCTCTAGCCATTCGACCCCGCACACACCCCCTACATGAACCACGCCGCTTCATCTTCTCGCATTTTTGATAGATTCTTCCATCTTCTCCGATGCCAGCTGCGTCGAGAGCCGCGTCGCCAGCGACGCCGCCGCGTTCGTCTCTGTCTTGCACCACCGAACTGTCTCGTGGCCGAGCCGCGCAAGTTGAGCAATCGCGATCGTACGAGGACCTTCATGCTGATGGCCCCCAGAGGTTTTGGACCGAGCCGGATGTAGGCCGACACAGACGCAAGACCGCGGAAGCCGAGCTTGAGTTGCCAAGCTGCGACTCGCTCCTCCCCCGGCGCATTCTTGCACTTCGTGTCAACGTCTATATCCGCTGTACTCCGTCCCGACCCAAGTCCCGCCACCTCACACCTGCAGCTTGAGGCGTACGACCACTTTGCTGTGGTTCCGTGCCTCGCTGCGATATAAGGGTGTTCGCCACTACATTGGCGACATGACTCCTCCGTATCTCCGAATTCGCTCAGGACAGTTTCTAGTGCAATCGACATTTCCATTGACGACGAACGACGCCGCAAATTCGTCAAGAATTGGCTCTCTCTGATGCCCTGCATTGTTGTGTCTTAACGCCGACGCGACCTTCTCGCGCGCAACTCTGGCGCTTGATCACCGCCTCCGTCTGCCAGCTTCAGCCCCAGCGCTGTCTACGCCTGCATAGGCACAAATTTGACAAGTCCCGCCAGGCTCCAGTCTCATTCTCGCCTCGCGACGTTTCGACCAGGCTAGCCAGCGACAGGCCCCTTCTCCATTTATGGATGACCCGACATTTGTTGTTTCGCGCCCGTGCGCACTCGTCTGTTCTACAAGCTTGATTCAACGCATTTCCACTGCCGTCTTGTTCTGCCCGCCTCTGACCTCTCCGCTCCACCGACCCATCTCGCTCCTACGTGGGCTCTACCGTCCGGTCTGCTTCTCCACGGCGTTGGTTGCCTGTGTGCTAGTCGCACGGCCCTTCGTGTCGGTGTCGAGTGAGCGCCGTAGACTGTGTTCGCCTGTGTGGGACGCTGAGTATTGTCTGTCGTTGCGTGAGTTGTGGTCTTAGCCGAGTGTCGGTAACCTTGGGTCCGCTTGCGGGCTCTGGTGATATCTGGCACGAGTAGCAGCCCGACCGCCGTCACGATCGTCAGTAATCGCTTGTCGACGAGTTTCTCGCCGCACTCCTCCCCTCCCCTCTCCCTTCTTGGGCGCGCCTTATGTCACGGAGTGTTACCGCTCCCTGCCGTCGCCGCTATAACACCTAGGTTGTCTTGTCACCCTCGTTTTCTTTTGATCTGCATCATCTTCCGTTGTAGTACATAGCATCATCCCTCCCTCGCTACCCATTTTCACGACGTTTTCACGCACGCACGCAATGCATAGCATGCTCGGCTCGCTCTGGAGCTGGTCCCATCTCATCAACCCCCCTGCATTCGTAACATCACACCAACTCTCGACCGGTTTGGCTGTGTGGGCTCTCTTCAGGTAGTTTACATGGTGTATCGGTAGTTTATTGGACGATCCCTCTCGCAATGACACGATATGTATTGGATTCTTGAATCGTTCAGATAGGGTGGTGTCTCCACCTTCCCCTCGTTTCAACGCTCAGACGATATATTCTAGTTCCAGTCGCGTACCTCGGTGGAGGTCAGAGCACACAAACTTGCCCCCCGTGCCCTTGGTCCTTTACGGTAGACCCTATCCAGCCTTTTTGGCCGGAACCTGGGAGGAGCCTGAGACAGTAAGTTATTACATAGCCGCCGTTGCTTGCAGGAGAAATTCGAAGTGGGTACTATTTGTCAAAAGAAAATGATCTTGATTCCAAGTGGGACTACACCCAGACATGTACAGGCAACTTGAATGCAAGTTTCTTGGACGTGCTGCGTTGGGCATCATATATAATAAGTACATGCCTTGGGCCTTGGCGGCTTCGTTAAATGTAAAAGAAGCCGTTCGATTATACCGGACCGACAGTATGTCATCGATGGAGAAATATAATTATTACAGGTTAGGTACTCGAAGAGCAACTCTCAACCCCACTCCTTCTTTCCTTACAGCTATCAATATACAGACACCAAGTTCACGACCATGAGCGACTCCGCTACCGTCCTGCGACAGCTCAAGATCAAGAGCGGTGCCACGAAGCGGTCAGTTTGTTTGCTACAACGTCGAGTACATGCCTCACTCTGAACGCATCTCGTGTTACGACGTTGTTGTTATACCGGGGGAACACGCAACACACAGTCTATTCAAGGAACACAAATCGTACGTGCTAGAAGAGGAGCAGCAGAAGATCAAGCTGGAGAAGCTCAAGGCGGACGGCGCTGAGGAGTGGGATGTCAAGAACGCGGTGAGTGCTTTTTTTTACGTGGGGGGTTTTCGTTTGCGTTTGCGGCTTGTGAGGCTCACTGGTGATTTGAATGTTATCTGAACAGCAAAAGATGCTGGAAGAGTCGGGTAAGATGGTGAATGATACGTCGGCGAAGCTAGGCGTGTCCGTGCAGGACCTCCGAGCTCTGTTGGTCAGTTATTTGATGTCTTTCCCCGTCAGACGTCGCGTAAACCTGAATGTTATGTTCGGCGTAGGTGGCGGCAGAGAAAGACGGGTCGATTGCGAAGACAGAAGAGGTTTTGAAAGCAGAGGAGGTTCTGGAGGAAGTCAGTGTTTAAGGCAAGGCGTATTTGTATGTATGGGAAATTGACTGTACCTTGTCGTCCGTTCCGATTTTTTGTTGCTCTGTAATACCCTAACCATCCATAGTAGTCGAATAAGGGTGTTAAAGCAGAGCCTCAATTTCCTGCTGTTGTGCCCGTTCTCGATCCTTGACTTCTTTCAGCCGCGTGAGCGCGTTGAGGATGCCCACCCACGCGTCTCTCTCGACCCGCTCCTCCTGCAGCCCACGACCGCCATTATCTGTGGTGGCGAAATTCCCTGAAGATGAGGAGGGTAGGCTGACTCCAAGGGAAGGAGGGATGAAGCCTGGCGGAGGTGCGTTGATGGCGGACGGCGCTATGCGGGAGCTGCGAATGTGTGCGAGGGAGGAGCGGATAGACAATTGGATCTCCTGGAGAAAAGCACGTTCAAGCACAACATGCTAGACTTTTTGGAGATGCTGTTGTGATACATACGTTGACATACTCGAAATACTTGCCAACTTCGATGACAAACTGCTCTGAACGCTCTCCGCCTTGAGGTAAACCGTCCTCAGGTCCGTCGGTTTGTGGCAAAGTGAGGTGCGCTATTGACGATGCTGCGACGGACAGGAGAGCACTGATGTCCTGCGACAGTAAGCCTGAATGAAGGTCCTGAGAATGGTAGTGTAGATCTTGTAGATGTACCTTCTCGACCTCCCCGAGCACGTATATCTGCCTTGCAGTGCGGCTTGAAGTCCAGATGGGATCTATCTCTGGGTTTGGCTCAGGCCGAGTGGATTGCTGTGTGGCCATTATGGGCAGTTATTGTTCAATGGTGTGATGGTTTGGTTGTCCTGTATGTTGTTGAGCTGCAGGAGTTGCGAGAGCACAGTATGTGTGGTAGTACAACTCGGACAGATGGCGGTAAGTGGCAAAACGCGCTCTGTTCATTGATATTGGTTTCCACTACTCTATGTAAGTACCCTTGAGCATCTGTGCTCATAGCAGTCACTCTGGCAACTCGAGAGTGCATTATCACGAATGAGTACGATCTATATAGATAATCGTTCGTAGAAGTCAACGGCGCGGAAGATTTGACATGGTTGGCGAAATCTACTCCCAAGGGACTGGTGAACGGCCGATGCATCCTAGATACCCCGCTTTGCCAGCGAACAGCGACAAGCAGCGGAATGCGGTTGTAATTAGCACAGGTGGTGGTGACACAACAGTGTACCGCAAAGCACTGGGCTTGAGGGTCGACGGACCGTGACGAAGGTGAGGAGCAGGAGCAGCGAAAGATCCCTCCTTAATCGTACACAAGGCATAGACGGCCTCATCGCATGGATGCTCATTGCCTACGCGTACCCATTAAACAGGAAGTCCGAGAGTTTGCCTCTACAAAGAACGCCAACCAATTAGTAGAAGCGAATATACAAGAGAGTCAACATACTAGCTGTATCAAGTTTGTCCTTTCTTGCGGAGGTTTCCTGTGAATTTCTTCAGGTGTCATAGCGACTATGTTCATAAGTAGCATCTAAAACACGATCATCAAATTTAGCGTAGCCTACATAATGACCAGAGAGACCTACTTTCTGCTCTTCGGGAATGTTGGCAAACGCCTGAGGTAACTGGTACCCAGTAGGTGCAGTCGTCGGACCCCCATAGACTGGAGGCGGTCCGTTGTTGGTTCCATAGAGATGATGCCCTGGCGGTGGTGTTTGTTGATACGATGGACCTGGTTGACCGTAGTAAGGAGGTGCAGGTGGTCCAGACGGCGTGCCATGACGTGCGTATGGCCCCGGTGGAGGGACGCCGCGGACTTGCGGAGGAGCATAACTTTGCGGCCTTGGCGGGGCAGCTGGCGGAATGCTGGTCGCAACGGCAGGTACAGACGTCGCAGCAGACGCAGCAGCAGCAGCACTGGCATTGGCGGTGAAGTCGGCCACGGTTTTCTGGAAGCAACATCATTTTCAACTGCTGCTCATAAGGGATGTTAGCAAATAAAGTACTGACTTGAATAACTTCAACTTTGACCGCATCCACGTTTACCATAACCGCCATAAGTGCATATGCGATCTGTGGCTGGGAGTTGAGAATCGCGCGCGCAGAGTCGGGCGTTGTTTTCTACGAAACAAGAATGTCAGTCGGTTCGTATTCGCCTGGCCGGCTATACTGACTCTCAGCTGCAACATCAGCTCTAATAGCTGTTCCTCCTGCACCGCTGGATTTGACATGGTGCTGGATTGAAAGGACGGAAGGGTCGCCCAGACATCGTTGGTCTGCATGTACGGAGCGCCTACACCCACGTGGCCAGGATACTCAAATCATGGAAGCGCTGCTCTCCAGACACACTTTCCTCCCTTCAACCCTCACCTCTCTTGCCATGGCATCGTCGGACCCACTCTGTTACACGGTGATTATAGATGACGGTGCAGAGTCTCCCTCGACTTCAGATTTGCGCTCGGCTTTGCAGAAGGGCTCGGACGAGGTTAAACAGGACACGTTGCGCAAGATCATAGTGTCAACTATCAATGGCAATCCTCAGGTAGGCGATGAGTAGAGAACGTGCAGAATAGTGTACTAATTCCAAGCCCTTCAAAATGTAGCCCCAACTACTTATGCCTGTAATCCAGTATGTCATGCCCTCGAAAAACAAGCAGCTGAAGAAGCTCCTGCACTTTTACTGGGAGGTATGTCCGAAATACGACGACAACGGAAAGTTGAAGCAGGAGATGATTTTGGTTGTGTGAGTGGTCTCAATGGTATGATAGCTTGGTGCTGCTGAACATACGGAAGTAATGCCATTCGTAACGACCTGGTGAGCTACATGTCATGAAACTTCATGAATTCTCATTCTCAGGTACATCCCGCTTTGCTCTTCTAGCAACATCCCAATGAATACATCCGAGGCGCCACTCTTCGGTTCTTGCAGAAGATTGCGAAAGACGTCGAAGTCCTGGAACCTCTTATCCCCATCTGCCGCTCGTGCCTCGAGCACCGACACTCATATGTCCGCAAGAATGCTGTCTTTGCCGTCTACTCCATCTACTCACAGTTCGAGAATCTCATACCTGACGCCCCCGAGCTCATTCAAACATTCCTCGCAGCAGAATCCGACGCGACTTGCAAGCGCAACGCGTTTGTTTTCCTCGCGAATTGCGCCATGCCAAAGGCGGTCGAGTACATCCTGCAGGTGTTCGACCAGATCCCAAGCATGGATGAGTTGCTGCAGATGAGTATCATTGAGGTCATCAGGCTTGATTGCAAGACGGAAACGTCACACCGCGTGCGTGTTTCTATCATGTGTTCTCATTTGCACGTTTGAAATGTTCAACTGTTTGTCGATTCAGGCCCGCTACATCCTGCTCATTTCGGAGTTGCTGAATGCATCGTCACATGCAGTCAAATACGACGCTGCTACTACTTTGACGTCACTGACCCAAAATCCTGCTGCTGTCAAAGGTGAACCTCAACATTATCCTGTGCCACGAGCAACCTAACGCAAAGTACATAGCGGCTGCGTCTTGTTATATTAACTTGGTGGCGAAGGAATCAGACAACAACGCGAAATTGATAGTGCTCGATCGTCTCGACGCTCTCCGGTCCAGACACGGGCATGTTTTGGACGGTCTTGTCATGGACATCCTGCAGATCCTCACAAGGTAATTGATGTTACGCACAGCAAATGAAACTGGGATTGACGGTGCTCCAGCACCGATCTGGAAGTTCGCAGAAAAGCTATCAGCATTGTTCTCAGCATGGTATCCAGCCGTAATGTTGAGGAAGTGGTTCTTTTCCTTAAGAAGCAGCTGCAGAAGACGCAGGAACAAGACTTTGAAAAGGTCCGCCGCGTCGTGCTGTGCACAGTGAAATCGTAGCTGAATGTCTGTTTCACTACTAAAGGCTCCGGAGTATAGGCAGCTACTCATTCAGTCTATCCATGTCTGTGCGATTCGGTTCTCAGAAGTCGCTGCTACCGTGGTGCATGCTCTCATGGACTTTTTGGGAGACTCAAACAACCCATCTGCATTGGACGTCGTCGCCTTCGTTCGGTGAGTTTTTATCTTATTCTGATTTGTGTACCATGTTACTTAGATGAAATTGTTTTCAGTGAAGTCGTCGAGAAGTTTCCCGCACTTCGCACCACCATCTGCGAAAAACTCATCCAGACTCTCAGTGAGATCAAGTCTGGGAAAGTTTACCGTGGTGTGTTGTGGATTTTGGGAGAGTACGCGGAGACTACTTCCGAGATCCACCAGACTTTCCAAGAACTCCGCAAAGTCATTGGAGAGCTTCCGATCCTTGCGTCTGAGCAGCGGCTGCTCGATGAGACTGACGTGGACGACGAGGAAAAGAAGGACGACGTGAAGACGGAGGCCGCTAAGCCTAGAGTGTTGGCGGATGGAACGTATGCGACTGAAACAGCATTTACTTCAACGCGTCTGGAAGCAGTCAAAGCAGCGAGCAAACCACCACTTCGCAGTACGTCTCCCTAGGACTGCCGCGTGATAATTGTGCTCTAACCAGTCCGGTGCAATAGCTCTCATCTTGGGTGGCGACTTCTTCACTGGCACTGTGCTCTCGTCTGCGTTGACCAAGCTTGTTCTTCGTCATGCGGAGCAGAGCACAGAGTCCAAAGGCACGAATACTCTGCGGGCAGAGGTAAGGAGTATGCAACATGTTGATGGACATTCATGCAGCTGACTCGACTGAACAGGCGATGCTTATAATGGCTTCGGTGATACGCGTTGGTCAGTCTAAGTTCGTCAATGTTCCTATCGACGAGGACTCGAGCGAGCGCATCATGAACTGCATTGCGACTCTGAGCGATCTCGAGGGCAAGCCTGCTGTGCAGGAGCTATTCTTGAAGGATACTAAGTCAGCATACTCGAAGATGCTCAGTGCGCAAGAGGTTCGTAAATACTTGCTTATATGCGCCTTCTGTGCTTTCCTAACGTATGTGCCATTATTCAGAAAAAAGCTGCAGAAAAGAAGGATGCGGAGACGAGCAAAGCTGTCGCTGTACAGGTCGATGATCTTCTGACGTTCAGGCAGTTCTCGAAGAAGGCGGCGGATGATCTCGTTGATGATCGTGAAGACCTCTCGAGGGCTACTGGAGCTAGGGAGGCGCATGAAGATTTCATCTCGAACCTCAGCCGCATATCACAGCTCACAGGTTTGTTCAGGATGTGCGCAGTTTGAACCTGATTGTTGACGTTCTTGTAGGGTTCTCCGACCCAATATATGCTGAAGCGTACGTCAAAGTGCACGGCTTCGATATTCTTCTGGGTGCGTCCACAGGCTTTAGATCCGTCACTTGTCCTCATTCGCAATAACAGATGTCTTGCTGGTCAACCAGACAGCGAACACCTTGCAGAATCTTTGTCTCGATTTTGCCACACTCGGCGACCTGAAGCTTGTGGAGAGGCCATCTACGTACACAATCGCACCGCACAGCTTCCAGAGTATCAAGGCGACCATCAAGGTGGGTCAGCAGGCTTTAGCCTTGGACATATTTTTGAATTAACGTCATCGGCTAGGTCTCCTCGACAGAAACGGGCGTCATATTTGGCAGCATTCTGTGGGAAGGCCCTGGCATGTCTGAGCAGTGTGTGATACTGAACGACATCCACATTGATATTATGGACTACATCAAGCCTGCCTATTGCACAGAAGCGCAGGTGCGCACGATTCATCCGAGAATGTCGCTGAGATTACTGACCACGGCTACTGTCTGACAGTTCCGCAGCATGTGGACAGAGTTCGAGTGGGAGAACCGAGTGAACGTGTCCACCACGATGCCGTGCGTGTATACTTGCGCTAGCGATCCGTCTTGTATGAACTCACGGTCTATTGCAGCGGCCCACGCGACTATCTGCGACATGTCATGAAGGCGACCAACATGTCGTGTCTCACGCCCGAGGGTGCGATTTCCGGCGAATGCGACTTCCTCTCTGCGAACATGTATGCTCGCAGCCTGTTTGGTGAGTGCGGTTCGCAGCGCGTCAGGGATTCTGCGAGGCTGATGTATGATGGTCTGGTATCGTGCAGGGGAGGATGCGCTTGCGAACCTGAGCGTGGAACGGACAGAGTCAGGGACCATCATTGGCCACGTCCGCATTCGCAGCAAGACGCAGGGCATCGCGTTGTCACTCGGAGACCGGATAACAATGGGCAGGTGTTTTCTCGTGTTCACCGGAAGAGTTGCACATGCTGACATTTGACTTTAGCGCAAAAAGATAACAAGCCACCTGTATAAAGATGTTGAGTTGTTTGCATCCGGACTGTGTCTTATAATTATTCTCAAAAACAGTGATATTCCTGGCGCTCGCGCTGCAACATGTACTAAAATTGGGAGCGGGGAGGATATCTAAGACCAGTGTGCAGCCGTTTGTCGAATATTGAGGCTGAAGGCGAGAGATAGTCTCAGTATTTCTCGTGTGATTCCAACTCCCGTATGCGCAAGGCGCCGGGCTCCATGTGGTTGGGTCTGTCAAAGTCAAAACGACGCCAGCTGCATATAAACCGCCATCTGCACACAAATGTCTGTCGCTCTTATCCCCTGCCTCGCGCGATGTCTGCCAGCTACGCCTCTGACGACGAAAAGGAGAAGGGCATCGTAGAGCACGATGTCGTTGCCGCAGCACCCGACGACGCCGTCATTGCCGAACGGTATGCGCGGTATGGCAAGCTAGGGCCTGCCATGCAGAGGATCTTTGCCTCTGGTGTCGAGGCAAGAGGTGTCGAGCGTGTCCCGGAGAGCGAGAGGGAGTACAAGCATTTTTGGAACAAGTGCGTGTGCTGCTAGACTTTGTGGTGTCGTGATATCCGCAACCGCTCATATGAGTCCGAATTGCCCGTCTGCAGTCTGTTGATGTGGTGGTAAGTGTTGTTGTTTGAACATCAAACGCCTCAGTGTGACTGACTGTTGCGCACAGGTCCGTGAACTGTGTCTTGACCACCATTCCTATTGGTGTGCTCGGCCAGTCGATCTTCACTCTGTCATTCCCGTGAGTGCAGTTCGAGCCAACTCCATTTTCGTTTTCACTGAGAGCTCTACAAGCCATGTTGTCGCTACTATCTTGTGCTTTGGAACACTCGGAGCGCTTTCGACGGCTTTCATCGCCACTTTGGGTCCCCAGACAGGTCTCCGTACTATGATTATCGCCAGGTATAGCTCGGGTTATGCTGGTGGTATAATCTACTCCATCCTGAACATCCTGACTCAGTAAGCGAGACTTCTGTACCTTCAAGGCTGTTCGCTCGCTAACTGGCTGCTCAAAGGCTTGGCTTCTCCGTCACGGCCGTCATCCTTGGTGGCCAGACACTCGCAGCCATCAATCCCGGGACATTGCCCCTCGTCGTCGGTATAATCCTGGTGGCGGTCTGTAGTTTGATACCCTGCTTTGTTGGGTACAGCCTGGTGCACGTATACGAGCGATATGCCTGGATTATCATCTTCCTCATCATGCTCTTCCTGTGGGGCCTCGGTGGGCACGCAGGCTTCGATATTGGCGCGCAGAAGGCCTTTGAGGACACTGGACGTGACCTCTCTGCTGACATTCTTTCATTCGGAGGTATCGTGTTCGGCTCATTCAGTGGTGTGGGTTTCTTTTTCAGTATCGTAATCAGCGCTCGGAATTGACGTTTGAAACCAGTGGGCTCCCTTGGCTGCGGACTACAACTGCCGTCTCCCTGCAGACACCTCGAGCACGAAAGTTTTCGTGCTTACCTTCTTTGGGTTGTTTATCCCAATCACCTTTGTCGAAATCCTGGGTGCTGCGCTGATGACCATCACGGACTCCGCATACACCGATGCTTTTGAGGCTGGCGGCACAGGTGGACTCCTTAGCCAGGTCCTGTCTCCATGGAAGGGTGGAGGCAAATTCATTCTGGTCCTGCTCGCGTTCTCGGTTGTGTACGTCTTCTCATGGCGCTTCTACGATCTCTGTTCTAACTCTTTGTCACTAGCGCAAACAACATCCCAAACACCTACTCCGCTGGGTTGTCGATGCAAGCCCTCGGCCGACCGTTCGCTGTCGTCCCTAGGTTCTTCTGGGTGTTCCTCTCCTTTGTGATCTACACCGTCGCCGGTGTCGCCGGGCGAGAGCACTTTTCTGCGATTCTGTCCAACTTCTTGTCTATCCTCAGTTACTGGACTGCGTTCTTCATCGTCATCGTCGCCGAGGAGCACTTTATCTTCCGTCGCAAGAATGGGCCTTTGGGAGGGTACAACCTGGACGAATGGGATATGCCTAGTCGGTAGGTTCCCTCCTCTTTACATCTTTGTCTCATTCGCGGTTTGACTCAGACATCCTTGCTTTTGTTTGTTGCAGTCTCCCACTTGGTATCGCTGGCATAACCGCTGGATGCTTTGGCGTTGCAGGCGCTGTTGTCGGCATGTCAGAAGTCTGGTATGTCGGTCCCCTCGGTAAGGCCGCAGGTGGATTCTTTGGTACCGATCTTGGATTCGAGGTAAGCACATTCAACAAAAAAATGTTGTGTCTGACTGGATCTGAATCCACTCTCTCTCTTTTACATTAGCTGGCAGCTGGGTTTGCTGCAGTCACGTTCCCACCACTGAGGTGGCTCGAAATCAGGTTGACTGGACGTTAAACGCCAGTCTTAATGGTCACGATCTGATGTTTTTTTCTTGTGCTGTGTGGTATTCTATATACATCTTGCGCCATGAGAAATTAATACGAAAATCAGCAAGTCGGTCCTGTTCATACGTCTGAGCTGGCGACTGGGAGATGTACATAGAAAGGTAACGGGCGCACCGGGGAATTCAGTCAATGATGAAAGAAGAAGGACTTCTCGATGGCTTATCAGCAAAGGCCATGGAAAACCGCACGTCAGCTCAATCATTGACCGAAATCGCATTTCGGATGGAAAGCCCACTCACGGGATATTTATATAAAGGTACGATTCAAAGTACTCGAGCCAAAGCCGAAGTCTTCAACCCGGGATGGGACGTGCGGGTGACGCGTGAGGTGGGTGCAGATTCACAAACTCGAAGGCATCGATGGTGACGGTTCAATGTGTAGCCATTCCTTATGGCGTCGAGAGATGGACCGCCTGCAGTTGACTTTGTGCGTATGTGGTAGTGAGTTGGCAGTTGTAGCGATGTGTACGCACATAGGATTGCGGGACGTTGACAACATAGGAGAAATATCGCCTCAGAAGTATGCGAATCTACCACTTACATGATAGGGTAGTAGACGGGTGTGTAAAGTGACCGTCTGTACGAAGGTCTGCATAGAATAGCTATGAGGGACTGGTAGAATGGCGGTTGATTAGGATATTTTGTCGTGCTACCTTACATGACCCCGTTTTTGTCACTACCTAGTAGCTCCCAACTCACGCACGTACGGCTTCCTTCGAGAACCTAGAAATCCTCTGCACGTGTATAGCAAGAAAAGCGGTTTCATGTAAGCACGGCTGGACATTATGTGTCGTATGACCTTGCTTTGAGTGAGTTCTCACCAAACGAGAGAGAGAGAGAACAAGTGACTGACAGAACCGGACGAGGCAGAGAAGAAATTCCATCGAGTCCCATGAAGTCTAGATCGCCACGGGATGAAAGCTTGGAATCATGGGGTGCTTCTAGTGTATTGCGAGCGAGTTGCCGCGCAAGAGTAGGATTGCACGCTCGGAACAGAGGTGAGATACTGTGTACTTTTCGAGGAATGACTTGGAAGTGCAGCATCTGTGCGCAAGACCTGTCATGATAATCAACACTGACCTAGAACGATCACCATCACCCCTTCCCTAGTGCCACAAGCACCGCACGAGCTGTGTCGATTGTTGCAGGGTGGTGGACTACTACACTTCGACTTGGGCTTTTCATTGGTTGTGGTGGATTCACCAGATGTTTGGGGTTATTCTTGACGTATCGATCATCGACCATCTATGAAACCCTCTCTTCTCATGGGTCTTGGAAAAACCACAACAAAGATTCCTCACCGTAGTTAAACACGACACTATTTTCGCATGGGGCAGCCCGGGGGTCTCAGTTGCGGAAAGATCTTGCTGGAGAGCTTGTAAAATCATGATCGGTTGACTTGGACACTTGCCTATGATACATATGCACACCGAGTTAGCAGATGTACATGAAACCACACCGTACAGTACTCACCTTCGCCAATGGCCACGCCCACACAGATAATCGATTCCAAATCTCGTCTGAGCCACGAAGCTGTGCCGCAGTTCTGATAGCTAGCGATAACTGGTTATGTGACGCACTGCAATCATGGCTGTACGTGCGTTCCTGCTTGTCGCGGAACGCGCGATAGGACTCGACTCGACTCCGGTCATCGTGATCCACAAAATTGAATGGATAGCATCGTGCTGAGAGGACTCAAATGCATACGTAGGGCAGGAGTGGCGTCATTTTGCGCACTGCAACTTAGGAGGGGGACAGTCGCCCAGAGATCAACTCTTTCTGTCTTCATCTGCAGGACAGACAGTGCAACGCGTCCTGCGCGTGTTGATAATCTGGTCACCACGTAGGACGCGCAGCACGAGTGCCTGAGACAGGCATAGAGATTATCATGATAGAGGTGAACGTGGTGGCCTTGGACGAGGCTGAGTGAAACAGATGGGGTCCAAGAGAACCGAGCTATTGGCGTATGGTTGTGTGTCAGGTGCCTGCGTCGTTCTAATTTGTAGTAATGGTCTGCGTCACTAGCTGCCCTGGCTTGCTGAGACAGAAATGGGACAGATCATGATGGACTCGCTCGACTGGCTTACTTCAGCAATTGGTAGTGTTGTGATATTCTTGTACAGTCTTGCCTATCGATTGCTGGAGGAAAAGCATACGTACGCGCATCTGTACGAAGTGAATAAGTCGTTTGAATGTCCCGCGGAACCGTTCGACAGATGCACTTGTATAGTTTGGTGTAGTGGCGTTTCGGCTCTGGAGTTGAGCTCGAGAGTCTGCTTGTTTGTCCACGCACGCGCTGTGGGATTGCGAAAGGGCTTGAACGAACAACACGAGTACGTACGTACGCGCAGATATGCGGCGTGTTCGGAGAGGACGACGAAAGCGTACAGACGCGCACAGTCAGACGAAAATTCGAAATCAAACGGACTGACTGTGCCGGAGGAAGAGTAGATAGGGAGGATTCACATGGTCTGCGTGGTAGATAAAGGCGCAAAGGTCAGCGTACGCCTTCTGAGTGTGTGAGGGAGGTGTACGTACATGGGTCGACGAAGATCATGTCGGTAGAACTGTGCGAGAGACAATGCACTTACGGCTGGAAGTCACAGAACGTTTGTTCATGATCTTCTTTCTTTAACAACAGGCCACAGAGTGCGCGTGCAGAGATAAGCAGATGTTAATTAGAACAAAGACGGTCGTGTCTTTGAGGCAACGGAAATAAGTGCCTGTGAGCGGCTGAAACCGAGAGTTAACGTTCTGACCGGACGTATCTGTTTTCCAGATACACAACACTCATATCCACCACGGAGATTGGTGGAGTCTGAACACAAAGAGAGCGAGACAAGCCAGACATTCAAGGACACCCATGGTCGAGTAGATGGTGGCAAAGGTAGCTGCTAGGAGGGTATTGGCACACTTGGAGGCAATCAGCGAGAGCTTGTACTCGGATCACCGCCAGCTTTTGCATAGCAAACGTGATTGAACTCTGTCTCTGTGCTTTCTCTCGTACACAGTCTGTTCAACGACAGCGCCACCGGGTGTTGGGGTCGGACGAGATGCGCCTGGCTGCAGTCCCACGTCTTGACTTTTGGAATCTAGTACTGGTAAAGCCCCGGGTCTCTCGGGGCCAACTCTCTCGTACAGGCCCATGGCAACTTCATCCTTGGCAAGGACTTGCTATACCCAACCGAGATTTGACCGTCATAGATGGCAGCGATGTCGAGAACGAAATCCGGTCGAAGTGTATTCGAGGTAGGCCCGAGGAAAACGTCTAGCATGCGAAGGATGCAATTTCGGGGGCTTAGCTGACATCGCCAGCCTGTGCGGTGGTCATTGGAGGTGTGCACGAGCTCGCGTCGGGTGCAAAGTCGTTGAAGTGGACAATCCCTTGAAGGATGTGTGACTCAATGTGACTTGTGTGACTTTGTGACACCCCCTGGTCGGACGGCGGGAAACAGCATCACTGCCAACGACGACGACGACGACGACACGCACTCGTCTCACCCTCCATTTCTTTTCCTTTTCTTCTACCAGGAACGATCCCAGGAACAACACGGACGACAAGGAGTGCTTTAGAGACGAACCACAGAGAGTGTCGTGTGACGGGTAGATATTGCAGTGTAGCGCTGCCTCGAGGTTGGCCATCTGGCAATCTGCATCGTTGCACTCCGCGTGCAGCCGCTTTCCCACCCAGCCCAGTCTTATATCATCCCAACTCAAACTATATCATCTCCATTTCTACTGCCCCCTCCCCCGACGCCGTCGTATGCTTGTTGTTCTCGCTCCCCACACCGATTGTATGCGTCAGTCTTCGCCCAACATGCATGTCAGAGGCCGCTCCCGGGAGGTCTCCCCCATTGCTCTCGTACGGGCTGCCTTGACACAGCACAAGACTAGCGCAGAGATATCCACCAGCTTTGCCCTGTCGCCACACGACAACCAAACCGTGGCCACCCGAGAGGCACACCTGTCCTCAGCGCGGCTACAGCCCCAGGCCGTGTATGTGCCTTCAGAGCAACCTATGGCCTCTTCATCTCGTCTCGAGCCACCACCTCAGCTAAGGTCAGCACCCGCCACTCGGTCATTTCTTTCTTTCATTCACAGCATATATATATATATAGCTCCTCGCATTCCTCCTCGGCTTCTTCCCTAGACCAGACACCAGCACCTACAACTCCCCCAATGTTCGTCAACGAAGTATACAACTTCCACCACGACAACGAGGTTTCTCTCGACTACTATGACTCTCCACCATCACCGCCTCGGACCCTCCAGGATCAGATGCAAGTTGCCTACGCGCTTGACAATATGCACCTCGCCAAGGTTTTGTTGCTCAAGCTGAAAGGCATCGAAGTCACCGACGACCAGGACCCTCGGATAGCGCAAGTCAAGGATGAAGACTTTTCCGAAACCTTTGTCCCTCGAGGCGGGCTGCGAATGACAAAGGAAGCTGAGCAACTGTGTATGGAAGGTCAAAGACGTGAGCGGGAGCGTTGGAGAAGGATTGCGAGAGACGAGAGGCTGAAAATATGTGAGAGGATATGGGACAACGGTGCTAGGAGCTATCAGGAGGCGAAGGCAAGGGCGGCGAGGAAGAAGGAGGCTGAGACAAGGGTCCGACGGTTAGCCGACCTCGAGGCACGGCAGCGTGATCGGGAGCGTGTGCTGGGTCGTGAGACCACACAGGATAGCCCCAAACACAGGCGCACGATGCGCACGACCTGTGGAGTGCCACGTCCCATTCTTTCCTACGACACTCTCCCTGCCTCCTACTCGCGACAATTGTCGACTTCTCGTTCACCGCCAGAAAGAGGAGGGAGCTTGCTGGACTACGAGTACACCATGATGTGTCCCACCTCCTCTGCCCGTGTCTCCAACAAGCCGCGATCTCAACCTGCATCACCCAACTCTGCGTACCGAGAACTTGCAGCGTTGTCGTCAACGAACGTACCCTTCTCTGATGTAGTTCTAAGCATGCAAGGCGCCTTGTTTCGAGATGACGAGATTACTCCGTGCAAACGGGGTAAGACTCTTGTCGAGATTAGGTTGCTGGAGACGCTCCTCGAGTCACCCCGCGGGGAAGTGCGAAGCCTCGAGCGCGACAAGCTTACCAAGGGCAAAGCTAGGGCCGGAGTGGGAGAAGATTGTATAGCTTGCACTCACGAGTACAATTCTCACCGTGAACTCTCCTCGTCGGCGTCGTCTACTACCACCATCACCCGTTCAATCTCTTGGTTCTCCTTCAGCTCGCGAAGCAACACCTCGACGGCAGCAACAACACCCTCGACGTCCCCAATGTCTGTCAAGGTCTTCCAGCCACTCTCTCCCGCGGGCAAAGACGCGTCCAGCTCGCCGGTCAAGCACTCGTGCCGCCGCCCCCGTATCAAACGTTTGTCGTCGGCGCCGCTTAGCTCCACCGACAACCCCCTTACTTCCACTAACATTCCTCCTGTAACAGCCGTGTCGATGAAGAATGCACACAGCCCTGGTCGTGGACGCTCTCTGGGCAAGATAACTGATCTGGCTCGCGACCGCTCCTCCAGCACGGACTCGGCCATGCTCGCCACCGGCACTACTATCGTCGCACGGATGAGCCGTTCTGTGACCACCTTTTTCGACATGGCAGCTCAGTTACAACGGGCTTACGTAAAGGCGACGATGTATACGGCCAGCCCAGACATGTATTTCTCCTCAAACTATCCTGGCTCTAGATCGCGGTCTCGCTCAAGCTCGCGCAGTTGCAGCCTGAATCGAACCGTCTCTGGCAGTGGTAGACGTCGTGAGCGAGGCTCTCTCCGCCCACAGGGCTACCGAGCATCCTGCGATGACGTCCTCACTTTCACTGCAGCGGACCAGGGTTCGGCATCGCCAAGTCCTGAACGCCCGCTCATTCCGCTATCTAGCACACGTCCCACTTCGTCGTCAGTGACAAATGTACCCCGAGTATTCCCACCCCCTTTGTCCGTTCCTCGATCTCCCTTCCGTCCTGCACAGCCACCGGCATGCCTCACATCGCGGTTACGACCTATCGCCAATCCTCTTCTCTTGAGGCTCTGCGCGCTGCACAACGTGTACGGCGGGGTAGAGAAGGAGGTTTTGGAAGTGCGAGAAAAGGTCGTCGGCGTCGCCTGGGAAGGCATCGGTCGTAGTGGGCTGATATGGGAAGTGAAGCCCGCCCACTACTCTTAAAGATTCTTGTTCCACTTTCCGTAAATTATCACTGCGTCACCTTCAGTCTCCCACCCCATCGTCTCTCATCACCACACAAGGCTTCAGCTTGTTTATGTGCGCACTTGCATATGTCGTGGACATAGAGTACACTTTTGCTGCTTTCAATTCTGTATCGCTTCCCATGATTCCCGATGCTCCTTACCATGTTATATACCTTAATTATCCCTCGCACTGTCGCCATTGTTCTTGTTGGCTCCCTTTTTCATAGCTCCATCCACCCTCCCCGTAGTGTCTTCTAAACGATTTTCCTTCTAGTCGCACGCACCGGTCTGCACTTATTCTTCACCCATATACCACCCGATTTCGTAGCTTTCTCTCTCTCTTTTGTTGTTGGGGTGATTAGTTGTTACTAGTATGTGTTTGGAGGTATATTATGTATTGGTGGTAGTTCAATTCGTGTTCTCCTGTTCTATAGTAGGGTATTGCTTAATGATTGACATGTCGTCTGTGTTTTTTGTACTCATGAGTTGACGATGTCCAGGCTTGTAATATCCTTTCGATGATCGCATGGTCTGAGCTCGCTGCAACTACTGGAAGGTCACGGCTTCCACGCCATCGTCACAAATATACGCAGTACTATATGTATTGCTAATCCTCATGTCACAGCTCATCTCCGTCGTTTGAACACGCACATCAAGATTTCAACCTCCTTCCGAAGATACCACAAACAACTCTCCGCTAGAGTCACTCGTCACGAACATCTTCCCCTCCTGAGAGAAGACGAGCCCGACGGGGCGGATGCACGTCCCAGGGCAGGTCTCGAGGTTCGAGGCTTGGACGAGGAAGCTGTACCCCGCTTTGGAAAAGCGATCGGCGGCGGGGTGAGAGTTTGTGAATGGGATGCTTGGAACAGAAAGAAAGAAAGAAAATCACATTTCGGGATCAATAGAACTTTGTGACTTAGAGCGAGAAAGGAAAGGGAAGGGGAGCGTACGTACCGAACTAGACCGTATCCTGTGGGAGGCGTCCTGTCAAAGCTGCCGTGGAAGGTGACGAACGCGTCGCCGGCCCACGCGAGGGGTAGCGACGACCGTGACGGTGTTCGTCGAATCCGTTGTGAGGCATAGTTTGGGGTGTAGAACTTGAGATCTAGAGGGACGGAATGCGCCTTGGATGTCATCTAGTTAGTGCGTTGATTTCACGGGAACTTGGAGCTATCATGGTCACCTGGAAGCTCAGACTCGGAGGTACATTGTTCTTGGCGGATCGACACCACGAATCGTTCCTCTCCGGTTCAAGACGAAGGCTGAACTGGTCACCTGTTCGTTTGTGAATGAACTCTGGATCACCGGTGGGGTCCGCCAAGGGGTTCCATAGCGTCGTGCAGTCGGGAAAACCATAAAATCTGTTCCTTGAGAAATTGTTAGAGAACGGGTTCGGGACATGGTTGAGCTCGTCGGCGGGGTTGTCGTTTACAAAGGTCGCGGTGAGGCCAGTAACGTTGTCAATGCTCGCGCCGTTATCCACGACGTATAGGTCAGTGTGAGATTGAGCGGGTGGAAACGCGAACCCTGCGGGGTTCCGGATACCAGATGCGACGAGGGTCCCGGAGAAGAAGTCTTGGATGAGTGGAGTACTGGGAGAGGAGGTAGCAAGCTGGAAAGACCGGATCTGTGATCGACCCGACGCTGGATCTCGAGCTGTTGGGTCGATGTTTTCCGCTAAAGCGGAGGAGACGAGGATGTTCGTTGCTGTCCCAGCCGGATACAGCAGCAAGGGGCGTGTGGTCAATTCTGTGTAGCAGAGAGGGCACTAAGTCTTGAAGACAACTTGCAACAAAAGAGAGAAACACACCTCCATCTGGCGGTATGCCGTTTATCATGGTGACGGGTTCTTCAGAGGCAGTTCGCTCTTCAGCGTTATAGGTATATTTCAACACCTCTCCCGACGTGCTCACGTACAACGAACTCTCGTGGACCTGTATTCCTTGAGTCAGGTTAGGGTTTTGCACAACGACGGTCCGAAGCCACCCTTGACAAGTAGAATCATGTTCACTGAAAGCTGTCACACCCAGGCCACGCTCGATCACCAGGATATTCTCCAAGGAATCGATGGCGATACCCCGAGGCGTCGTTAGGTTGGCAGAAATCACCACAGCGCTGAGACCCTGCGCGACGGTGACAGGTGACCGGAAGTTCAGCGAGCCGTGAGGCGTGCATTGTGCGTTCGCACAGCGCGAGTAGCAGAGTAGCACTGGAAGGAAGAGCGCACGGGTGAGCATACCTGAGAAAACGATTTTGTCGCCGAAACCCCTTGTGCGACATGATGGCTTCTTATACACTCTGAGTGCGCGATGTTTGGACAGCGGAACCTGAAACGGACGACAGTGTGAGAGAATGCGGCTCGTGCCACTGCCGTGGAAAGTAGTGAGGCCTGTCAACAAAAGTCATGTATATTATGCAAGTGCTCACCTAGCTTGGTGGTTTGACTTAGTCAGGGACACGATACGAACGTCCCTGAGGAACGCGTGCTCCAGCATTAGTGACATGCTCGTATGTGCCTTTAACTTTCATTAAGATAGGGCCGTTCTTTTTAACAAAATAAGAACAACAGCTCTGATGGCACCGGCTGATCAGCAACTGCAGACCGTTGTATTGAGCAACAAGGACGTACCACGCAGCGACAGCGCTATTTTCCGATCCAAAGTCAAGAGATGGCGTTTCCGCGAAGATCACCTTCGTAATGACTGGGTCATTCCTTACAATAGAGGTACTATCAATAGCTTGGGACAAGTATCGCTCCTCCACATTATCTTGTGATGATGGTACGCTTAGCGAGCCAACGTTCTTTTCAACCTGCTAGAGCGATAAGATTAATGCTTTCAGTTGTCAGCAAAGATGTGATCTAGAGCGGAGATACCTCAAGTCTAAACGCACCAAGAATGGAACGGGGTCGTCTCGTTATGCAAGCATTCATACAAGGTCGCATTGTGCTTCTTGTTGATAGCAGTGACAACCTAGGAGAGTCTGCGGAGAAACTGATATAAAACCATTCATGAGCAGACCAACATCACGATGAACGAGAGCAAAATATACATACCTTGAAAGGTACCCGATCCTTCGTTTTTCAACTGCAACATCCTATACCATTTAGCACAGCCAGAATGTCAGCAAGTAAATCGGCTGGGATGAGTAATCGAATAAACATATACCAACATAGCGTCCCATTCTGTTTGCGATGACTGACACGTTGTCCAGCTCAACATGTTCGGGAATATACCAATGACGGGAGCGGACGGGTTGACGCTTCGTTCGGCAAAGTTTTGAGAGATAAAGCTCGGGCGAGCTTGGGCGCTGAGGGGGAGATAGTAAGTAGTAGGATACTCAGTAGCTTGTTATGTTAGAAACTGAGATATGCTGTGGCTTTGACTCAAGACAAAGTACAACATAACATGTGAGCGTACTTATTGTTATTTGAGAAATGTTTACGGTGAAAGTGAGCAATAATCATCTCCCAAAGGCGGTGATAACACAATCTGCGCTATATCAACTCAAAAGCTACAGCACTCGTGTCTCCGAGGAGAAGCAAATTTTAGTGAATCAGGGCAAACCGCGGAGTGACGCACAATTGTGCCGCATTTCCGTAAGGTATCCGCGGGACGAATAAAGCTAGATTTCCCTTCCAAGGCTCTGGCTAACTTGGTGTACTTTTCGGTCGATCCTGCCACGGCCGACGACACTCCCTAATCGTGGTCCTGCGGACTTGATCATCTGCTGTAGATGACGCATCCCGACGCAAGAATAAGACTGGATGAGCGCGCCTCGAGGGGCAATCTGTATTTCAATAGAAGGGTATCTAGGTGAGGAATGAATGTTGTGTAGGAGCGAACGTCTCAGCCGCTAGCCGGGTAATGGCAGCGTCATGGTCGTGTGATGAAATTAAGACAGCTGAGAATCAGCCTTTTCGACCGCGGCAAGTGATGCTACAACGGACGTTATGTCAAAGACCTACGCCTCGGTCTTCTTTCGGCCGTAAGCTCTGATGAGGTGAATGTATCCAGCTACGCGGTTTTCGGCCAGCTCCGTTGCTGCAGCCGCTTCCAAAGGGTCCAGGAAATACTGTGGTATACCGCCGCCGAGGAAGAGCGGTCTCGCTGACTGCATGAAAGACTTTGGTGGATCAGTATCATTTGAATCATGCAAAAAGGGTGCTGTGCATACCAGAATATCGTCACGCATCGAAGCACCATGTCGATTCATCCACTGAGACTCTGCGTCCTTCCCGGGATGCCATGGTGACACTTGAATCCACCAATCCTGCCGTACCGTTTCCTCGAACGCTGGATGGTCACTAATCCAGCGATGTAGATGTGTAGCCGCGTCCGGCTCGCCGCCGCGTTGCTGCACCGCATGGCGAGCGAGGTCCATCCACTTCGCTATTGCGGGTGCGTCAGCGTTGATTGGCATTGGCCTGTGGTCTCTGCCATGAATGCGAAAATCGAATTCGGTGAGATCGACGAGACCCCTGGGCCTGAGCGTCAGCGCGATGTGATCGACCAGACCACAGTAATCACGGATCTAGATATACAATATGAAAGATCGGGAAGGGTGAGTGATAACGCCGATCTGAGAGCGGAGAAGACCTTACCCCAGAGGAAATCAGACGAGCGTGGACAACATTGAACTCGCCGTAGAAATGCTGCAGACCCAGGTTGACGTCGTCGACCTCGCTCCTGAATCGCACTGCCGTTCAGTCAAACAAAAGATTTACGTGAGATGGAATTCGTTACCTGCAGTTCGGTGGCATGTTTCTGTGAGGATGTCAGGAACGGTTCGTACAAGTGTTCCACACACACACGCACAGAACTTGCATGGGGACCAGATCAACTGCCACCGTACTGACGTGTGGGAATTCTCGCGCAAGATCCAGTATCCTGTAATCAAAATCATGTCAACACTGTGGCCTGCGAGAAATAAAGGCAGTGATCACCAGCTGCCGCTGCCGCATCCCAAGTCGACACAGGACTTGTGCTCTCCCGGTGTATCCGCCAATACCTCGTGTAATGGCGGGACATATTTGCCCATGACCTCCGTCAACATTACATGCTGCTTGTCTGCAACAATTTCAATTGGGTTACAGCAAGATCCAATGACACTAGTCACTCACCCAGCCTGTCCAGCTCCTCCTCGTCTGCAGGTAATCTGTACACCTCTGAATAGTTGTTGAGGCCTCGACCAAACTCGTGGCGGTATGCGGCTGCTCGAATTGAACTTGTCATAGACATGACAGACCGCGAGGGTGAGGTGGAACGGACTGAGTGCATGTCCAAGTCTGTGTCTGTTGCCGCCGCTGTTTTGCGAGCAGAGAAGTGAGAGAAGGAGCCAGAGAAAATAGAGGAGCGGTCGCTGTCGTCGAGCTCGTCGTCGGACATGGTGTCATGATGGTATGAGGAAGACATTGGGTGCTGGTACAAGACCTGGGTGCTGCAGGACGCTTGCATATGTGCGGGTTCGGGGCGTTGTTGGTGGTCAAAGAGTAGATTTCCATTATATATCAAGCAGCTGCAACGAACCGGCGGAGCAAAGCGACCCTTACCCGATTTGGCGCCATTGCCTCCCATTTCGGGACCGGTGCTCGGCGGAGACAGTTTTGTCATCAAACACGTGTCACGTGCACAACTTAAAGGACTTGGTGTCGCCATCCTCGACTACGACCACGACCACGACCACCGTCTACCGTACGTGTAGAAATATTTGCTGTGTCCGCATACTGACTCTTCAGCCCTACAGATTACTCTCTGAGCGGCGGAGAACGTCTTTTCAAATATGTCGCACGGGAGGTCGGAAGTGGCTCATCAGCCGGGAGAGGCCTCAAGGCAGCACTCGAGGTGTCTTTGCAAAAGCCAGCGAGACACGCACGATAAAGTGCCTCCGCCGATTTCTCATCCAGCCGCTCCCCAGCCTCCCCTCCAACGCAGCAGACATTCCTCGGGTTCACGCACTGCCAGTTCTGGAGCTGTACCACGAATCAAATACGTGTAGTGGTAGTGAACATGTCTTCAACGAGGCCTTTTACCGTCTTTCACCGATTCGCTGCCTCTCAACCCGTGGAATCAGGTAAAGCATCCCCCCTTCTCCTCTTACAGCGTCTAGCTTTGAACACCTCTGCATAACCCAAACTATACAGCGACCTACGTCACCAGCTGGTCATAGCGATCATTGTGGATGGTGAGTACTTGAGTCTTTACCTCGTATGATACAGGTTGAATCAAAAGCAATTGAGCGTGCACCTATGTTCTGGTGTCTACTAATCCACCAGTGTAGCGTCTCATCTTATCTTCTCCGCCTTTGCTCGCAGTCAAGTTTGGATGTATACACTGCCCGCATCCGCTGGCATACCGTTGCTCTGTGTCTACATGCCAAGCAAACGCCCGGGAACATCAGCAAATTCCGACTCTGCTATAGGACCCGACTCAGCGTGCCGGTCATGCGTAAAGCTAGGTGGCAAAGACACGAGATTGAATGAACATCGGACGTTCACGATTCGGTACGTTTATTACCACCCATCAATCTTTTCTTCATTTGACCAAACGCCCAGCCGCAAATGTTCTCTATAGCACAGCACCGTGCATTACCACGCCTCTGGCCCGGCTTTTCCACTTCAGGCTCAAGATTTGCAGACACTCAAGGTGCGGAGCCATTCAGATGCAGTCTTGTTGTACTTATGAGACGAGCGTACGACAGTCTGGATCGCTGCGCTAGAAATAGAGCCGCACTTACGAGCCGTGGAAATCGATTACGATACGGTCAGTTAGCCTTCATGAATTCATCGGACGAGGACCATGTCCGGCATCAGCAAACACTCTTCTCTCTCAAGCTCTACAAAGCCCGAACTTCCCAGGAGCCCACATCGCAGCAAAGACCCTTAACTTTCTCGGAGCTACGGCGGAGCACATTGGTTCTTTCGCATGTCCTCTTACATCAGGTATATACATGCATTCATGAGTTGCGGAGTTGAAGCATAGGTATCATTGAGTACCTCCGCGTGCCAAGGCCTTGTCGTGATGCATCTACCTCGCTGTTGACAGCTCAGGAAATCTCGTTCGGTGACACACGGCGCTGTGCTCTTGTATCCGACACATACGGATGCCTGTCATGTGTGCTATTTACATTCACAGATTGTACACACAAGGTATTACCTAAGGATTTGACTTGGAATTTCTGTTCTCGGCTGAGCAGTTCCGCACGCATCTTGCTTTCATTCATTCTTTCCTCTGTGGCAAATTTAGGATAAGCAGCTACTGTAAAGCTGTGTGACCTTGACATACTAATGGGTTCTGGCAGTTCCATAAGCACGTCTTTCGGCATATAACAGATAAGCCACTTCTCAGGTATGGGAGCTACAACGCATTGTTACAATCAGCTGCCACCCACTACAGTCAGCGCTTCGGAAGCTTGAAGCGCTGACGTTTGTACAGACTTGTCAAGTCTGCCGGTCAAACGAAAGCTGCTTTAGACATTCGTTTGATGTGACTATGCTCAACAAGCTAAAATCCTTTGAAAATTCGCCGCCGTGATGAAGCTAGCAAAGGGCGGGCGTAGCGGCATACTGCTACTATAATAAGCTGTGACTCAGCCGACGATGAGACATATTGGTTACGATGATTGTCTTCCCACTGGGCATGGCGCAGTCCTCGATGTTCGTAGGTCTCCATATCGGAGTCTCCAGTTTGTCCGCCGTCGGACTGGAGTGGCTCTGGACCTATTGGGAACAAAGACATGATCGATCCAACTTCAAAGTAGGACAATATATGAGTATATGAGTGTTGAGATAATGCGCCGCATTCTGAGAAGACGTCGAGTCGCCCAGATGTAAATAATTGAATAGGCGCATTATCCGACTATGCGATGCCAGTGACACGCTGGTGTACACTATATAGTTGATTGAAGGCCCCGTTTGCCCAGTGATGATTGTCCGCCTACCGCTTCTTGAGCTGGGCGAAGCGTTTCGTTAAGGCATCAAAGTCATCTTCTGGCACAGCAGGTTTGGAAGGCTCCTTCGAGCTGGATTCGTTCGCGTCCACCGTCGGCGGAACTTCAGGTAGCTTTGGCGTCCTCGCGCCTGCCTTCCTAGCTTCCTCCGATATGACGGACGCGTTTGGAATCGGTGCATCCAGAGCTGTGCTTGTGTCGGGTTCCTGCAGGTGTAATTGTCGACATATGACGTCTTGAATACCTCTTAAAAAAGAACATACCTTGGCTCCTCCATCTCCAACACCATGGTCCAGATCTTCTGTCGTAGCGTCCGGTGGAGACCAAGGAATGCCATAGCCCTTCGCGATTTCTCCGAGATAGGCGTCCACAAGCTGAGCAGACGGAGTGAGTGTCGAGAGCTTCCTTGTAACCTATTTTTGCTGACGATAAGCAGGACTTTGTAGGATCAATTTCGTAAAAGTCTTACGCGCTCGCTAACGCAGCCGTCCTTGTTCTCCATCACCCCAACGGAGAACTCACGCCCATACTTGTGCATCAAGATGTCACGCAGTACGTGAAGTTCTGTGCGCAGTATGGTCAGCTGCGAGCTGCGGTCGTCCAAATATAGCACGCTCACCTTTCAGTTCTGTGCGAGGAGCAGCGTAGATGATGCTGCACACGCCTTCGCTGACCCCTGGGTCAGGCTCTCTCGCGCTGGATGTAACATCTTGAGCGCCGCAGGAGGAACAGCGCAACCGTGCAACTCGTACCTCTGATCAAGAAGACCGAACCGCGCCAATAAAAGCTCACAATAGAGTTCTAGCAACTCGAGGAGCTCCACGTAGACGTCCTCGTTAATAACTTGATCCAGCAATCGCAGAGTCAGCCACTGTCTTCGACACCACGCAGATGACACAGTGTTCTCACTGTTCTCTACCTTGATTCTTGCGGTTTCTAGCTTGCCCTTCTCAAGCAGTAAGGCAATGTCGCGTCTGGAAGCCTTGGCTTGCGCTGCCTTCTTCTCTTGGAGAGTGCGCAGGCGTTGAACACCAAGCCTGCAGCGAGATTTATTCAGCATACGGTGACGTTCCATGCTTGGATGTGTGTAGATGTCCACCTACCTCAGCTGCACCTATGTTTGAAGACGTCAATCCATGAAATGAGTTGCTAATTGTGGCACTGTAGGAGCTGCGCTCCGCGTACCTTTGCTTTTGCAGCGTTCCACGGCACCATTGTAACTACTACCTGCGCAAGGTTGGTCGAGGGTTGCGTTGCTTCTCACTCTGTACGACTGTAGCGAGTCAAGTTTCCCCAAGAGTCAGATCCCAGTCCCGCCGGCGAGTCGGAGCGATCACGATGAATTCGGCACCCAAATACGGCATTGTAAGGAAACAGCGCCCTAGGTCCCGCAACTTGGCGCAGTATAAGGACACAGTAACCTAACGGTTACTGTGTCCTGGTGGGGGTAGCATTCCACCTGTGGGTCAAGGGTTCGATACCTCAAGGGAGGATTTGAATTCTGAGCAGGCCGGCCCTGGGGCGACTAGTGTTGCATTGAGCTCGCAGGTCCCCAAGAGGATGCACCTAAATGCAGGGTCATCCCAGCCCGAAAGGGACTGTGCACACATGATCAGATAGGGGAACTAAATTGGGGAATGTTTGAAAAACCATCCGACACTGTGGTGTGACAGGACACCCCACTAGCTGAAGGCTAGGGTTAGTCACATGTAACTCCTGAGTATATGCTGCTTGGGTCAGATGTGGCGAGACAAGGACTGAGGACATGTGGGAATCTGTGCCTAAGGGCTTAAACAAACCACATGCCAAGGAACGGGAAGGTGGTATGCCCGGGGCACTGGGTGTTGGTAACCACTGAGCTGTGGCAGCGCTGGACAGTCTCCAGTGTCTGGCCCGAGAGGACTAAATCCCTTATCGGTTTGGAGCGTTAAAATTGACACTTCCGGGCTTAAGTTGATTCCCATCCGTGATGTAATTCCCGGGTTAGGGTATGCTGTGGGAAGGAGCCTAGACTGGACTCCCGGTTGCTAGGTGATGTGGGTGTGCAAACATCCCAGGTTTGGTAATGCAGCTGTGAATGGTTGGATGATCTGGATCTACCGTGAGAGCCGCCCTTTCCTTAGTAAAGAAAGGTTAACAAGAAGCATTAAGCTGAAGCGGTGTCTCAAATCTGGCTGGTAGACATGAAGGGAACACTTGGGTCAAACAGGCTCCCAGGTTAACTCTACATGTTACAAATAGTCAGGCCGAGTTGGAGTCCTGCCTTAGTAAAGCAGGTTTGCATGGGAATTATCTCAACTCCAAACTCCGAGGTGGCATAGTAACCTCCGGTGAAGTTCCAATAACAGGACTAGCGTAGACTCTGTTGAGTTCTAGCTTCATCCCAGACGTTCAGCAGCTAGACCAGTAAAGAACCTTATACCTGAAACAGCCTAGTTCACATGGGTTAAGGTCTGGGCAAGAACCTGCAGTGTATCTGCGCTTGCCTTAGGGAGACTCGTCACCTCTCTAGGGATTCAGGGTAAATTGGAGCCTCGCAAGAGAACTCCTTAAGGATGGAATCTAACAGAAGACCTGGAGTTCAAATCTCCATACTCCAGTTGGTGGGGGCCGCAGAGGGAGCGGCAATACCTTGCTAATGGAAGGCCAGCGGATGCGCTGGATTTCGGAGAGGATGAGTTTTGCCTTCCTGTGGCAAACCGTGATTCCAATTCGAGACGCTATGGTCATCATGAGGAAGGTGGCAAGGTCGACCCCTCGTTGCCGGAATCTACGCGGTGGCGGGTGAACCCCAGTCAGACAGGATGTTTGGCCTGGGGGGAACCCACAGATGCGGGTTGGGGTGTTCTCTACCCTGCATCTGGTGAAGGAACCCTTAATCTCAGTGAGTGAAAGGGCTTTTGAGTGCCATGACCTGGCATGTTGGTGAATGGTTTGTCTCTTAAACGGGGGGGGGGTTATTTTCTCTTTCTGCGTAGTAGCGACAACGCGCTTAGACGGGGCTAAGTCATCAGGCCTAGGACATATCACATTCACCCATCCTGAAAAAACCGTCAGGGAGTAGCAGTTGCAGCGGGCACTCGCAGCCGCAGGCCACCACGGGGCCGGGGGTTTATGTCTCCCTTTCTGTCTCTGCCAAGTATAGGTTGTGACACTTGGGCGGTGCCTGAACACCACTGCCTCGCTGTCCGGTCCACACCACTCTTCCGAGGACTGTATAAAACAACACACAATCGGGGCAGGCGCTGGCAGCCGCTTCATGGTTTCGGATTATGGTCTCACATGTAACTACGTTATGCACGGACCTTTATAAACTTAGAGAAAAAAAAAAAAAAACTTGGCGCAGTACTGCGGTGTTTGGCACATCATGGGATACTACTTGCACCGCAGCTGCCAAAGCAACTTATTGTCAGTGGTCAGTTCAAAACATTGGATGGTATCAAAGTCAGCAGTGTTTTCTGAGCATCTCTGTTGATCTAGGTTGAAACTTGCTTCAGCTGCTGCTGCCTACTAGTGTGTGTACACTGGAAAAGATACATTGTATCAGTTGCTCATTTTCCGAAACACAGAGTATCTGAGACTTACGCAAGACACGTGTTCATCGATCATCATGATCACTCCATCTGGACTGAGTCCCTCGAATGAAAATGTAGAAAATGCAGAACATCTGAGACCCATTCAAACCAGATCTGGGAGTTTTGCTGTGATCATCACTGATGCATATTCTACAGGGGGCCAGGAGCTATGTCCCTGACAACAGGCCCTCCACATAAGCTATATAAACCCCATGCTACCATCCTCATACCTCAGGTTCACTAGCTCCAGGTTTTTCTATTGCTTCAGTGCAGGTTGGTGAGTACATCATTGCTCACAGCTCACTTAGCTTCAGTCAGAGTACTAAAACCTTTTTGCAGCTCTATTCCCAAATCACCTTTTGACATCCAATATCCTTGCTCATCATGCGTCTCTCAGCCCTACTTGTGTTGTTTGCTGCCATTGTCACCACAAGCATGTCCCACCCTGCTCCTGCCACAACCTTGAGACTCTACAACAGGAGTATTCATGCTTCAGAGCATATTGTGATTCATGAATAAATGGTGTCTCTGACAATATTCTTTCAGTCTGTCACACCAAGCACGTGGCTCAACAGAAAGCAAGCTCCCCGTGGAACAAGGGAACACTGCATCTGGCCAGTCAACTTTAGAAGCTTTGGCAGGGGCAGGACGCAAGGCCAAGTCGAGTGATCGCTTTGCAAAATCAGCTGGTAAGATAGAAAAATCTCACTGAGGCAATACTGCACGCCCAAAGCATGTGGTGGCGCCACCTGATAATCCATGCATGTATGGTGTCAACTATCAAGCACTTGAGAGACACCCAGATTTCCCACTTCCAGAGGGTGTTCGTAACCCCTTGCATCTGTTCCCTGATTGCAAGGGTGGTGTTGTATCTGATGAGACATTACCTCCCCCGCGCCGCTGATGTATTAGCCACCAGGCCTGGCCTTTGCATTAAATCATGTTCATTCCCATGTACATAAATGTAGTACATATAGTAAGTAGTTTACTGGTAAACTCATCAAGTATCTCACACAGAGACCAGGGCTCAAGCTGAAAACTCAGGAACACAAGGTGGACAACAACAATGAGATAGTGGCAGGTGTGAAGCACAATGCATACCAGCTATCAAATTCATTCAGAGATCCTGCCCAGTAAAGACCAAGTTAGCATTGGTACTACCAGCTATGCAGTACAGGAGGGAGTTGCTTACCTAGCCCAGTAAAGACCAAGAGGTTGAGATGGGGGGTGTCACAAACAGTCTTTACACCCTATTATTTTCATTTTGTTATCATACTAGTAGCTAGCTGTCCTTCAGGCCCTTGCTTTGACAATACAACTTGTCTTTCCCTCATCATTCATAGTTTCCCATCCCCTTTGTTCAAAACAAACTATTATGTCCTTAGTTCCATTCCCTTTCTATTACTCCAGACCTAACTGACATGGATAGTCCAACAGAGACTGGATTTTTCCATCACAGTCACAAGTTTGTGTTGTCATGTGCTTATCTAGAGCACTTATTTTCCGGCTAGGATTGTTACTGGACCTTACCCCCGGGTCACATGACATTCTGCCTTTATTTATCAATAGTCCAGACCCGAACCCTAGACTTGACCTGGAGCAATTCCAGATCAACCTAGGCTATTGTTGTCGCGGAGCGACTGCTGCTATGCTGATAACCCTAAAGAGGGAGTGAAGTAGAGAGGAAGGGGGTGGATCTCCAACGACGACAACGAGGTCAAAGTCGATGATGAGCAGGCAAGCAGGCACTGGGGCCGGATACTGGCAGTGCAAATGACGAAGTTAATAGCATGCTTATACTAGGTTACATTGAGTAACTCACCTGGCAGTGCAAATGACGAAGAGGTCAAGATGCAGAACCAGGGAGGGTAATGAGTACTATATATACTGTGTCTGGGTGGTCTGTGCACCAGTTCCCACACTAGGGACTGGAGTAACTGTGGAACAATAAGGAACCCGGGTAACTGTCAAGGACCGGAGTAACTGTCAAGGACCTGAGTAACTGTCAAGGACCAGGGTACGTAGAACAATAGAACTAGAACAATACAACAATAGAACAATAAGACCTGGGGGAATCCCTGGGGAATCCCCATCAATGGAAGAGGAACAATAGAACAATAGCCTAGGTTGATCTGGAACCGCTCCAGACTGAGTCTAGGGTTTGGGTCTGGACTATTGATAAATAAGGCAGGATGTCACGTGACCCAGGTTAGGGTTAGGTCCGGTAACACTCCTAGCCGGAAAATAAGCGCTCTAGATAGGCGCCTAAGGCTGTAAACTTGTAAAAATATTGGAAAAATCCGGTCTCTGTTGGACTATCCATGTCATTACCCCCCTCCTATAATTCATCGCCTCGATGAACTAAGACCAGGGACTCTACCATCTGCCCACTCGAGGTCAGATGCTATAGCTTCTGTGATGTTCTCCAACGGTTTCCAAGGGATGGAGTCGAAGAGTGCTTTGGGTAATCTCTGAGGCGCGTTGGTATGTCTGGCGTGGAACTCTGCAATGCTCTCTTTCGCATTGGTCAGATTTACTGCAGGTTCCCACGTTACATCGCCTTCTCCATAGCCTTTCCATTTGACTAGGTACTGCATTTGCTTCCGATAGATCCGACTGTCTAGGATCTTCTCGACTTCATAGACTTGTTGATCATCTACTATGATCGGTGCTGGTGGTTCTGGTATGAGGCCGTTTACTTCGTTTCCTCGATACGGAGATAGCCTTTCGACGTTGATGTTGTCGTGAATACGATATCCGGATTTGAGTTTGATCCGATATGTATGTTCACCGGTCTTCTGAAGAACTGTGAAGGGACCAAGCTGTCTAGGCCCTAGCTTGTCAGACTGCTGATGTACTTTGACGTTCTTGGAAGACAACCACACGAGGTCCCCTTCCTTGAAGACTGGAGTAGCTCTACGGGTATATCCGGAAGCTTCGGCCATCTTTTCCTTAGAGAGACGCGAGGCAGCTTCGGCTTCTGCCCGAACCTGTCTGAGCTTTTCTAGGCGTGCGTCTAGATTTGGCATACGACTTTGACGACCAATAGGAATGGTAAAGTCTGGTAGATACCCGTACATGACTTCAAACGGAGAGTGCTGAGTAGATGAGTTGACCCGGGAGTTGATGGCGAATTCAGCCACTGGGATGTATTCTGCCCAATCATCTTGTCGTTGGTCAACAAAGAGTCGTAGAATCTTTTCTACCTCTTGATTGGTTCTTTCCGTTTGACCATTGGCCTGAGGGTGGTAGGCAGTAGTCATGGCGCCAGTGATGCCTAGCCGTTTGTACAACGCTTGCATGACACGAGCTGCAAACTGGGGTCCTCTATCGGATATAAACTGTCGGGGAATGCCGTGGAGCCTGAACACCTCTCTGATGTGAAGGTCGGCTATACCGTCTGCTGTGACCGTAGACTGAGTTGGAATTACATGTGTTTGCTTGCTGTACAAGTCTGTGTACACGGCAATCATGTCAAATCCCTTACTACGTGGGAGTGGTCCGACTAAGTCTACACCAACCACCTGCCAAGGTCCGTCTGGTACTTCGATAGGCTGTATTGGGGCAACCGGGTGCTGTGCTGATTTGGTTCGCTGACACTTGTCACATCCGAGGACGTATTGTTCTACAAATGATGCCATACGAGGCCACCAATAGTGCCGTGTTACTAGTTCCAGGGTTGCATGTTTACCAGGATGTCCTGCTGGTAGTGCATCGTGGCATCGACGTACAATCTCCTTTCGGACTTCTCGATCTTTGGGAATGTACAGCTTTCCTTTGTAGTACACCAGTCCGCTGTCTTCTTCCCACTCTAGTCCACCATCTGTCAACTTCCGGGGTCCGTCCTTCTTCAGCTTGGCTAATCCCTGAACCACCTCTGCTTCTCGAAGGCTGATGTCTCTGATTCGAGCTTCCAATGGGTCTGTTTCTAGAGTACTTGAGGCAGCTATAGTTTGGAAGTATTCGGGTTTAAGCACAACTTGTTCTTTGTTGTCTGATGCATCTAGCACTTCCAAGGTTCTAACTCTGGACAGCGGGTCACCTTGAGTAAGGGTCTTTCCGGGTTTGTGGGTCAACACGAAATCAAACCGGCTAAGGTATAAGGACCACCGAGCTTGTCGTCTAGACAGATCCTGAGCGGTACGCCAGTACTGCAGATTCTGATGATCTGTGATAATCTCGAAGGGCGCGGGTAATCCTTCCAGATAGTGACGCCAATCTTCGAGAGCTCTGATGATAGCGAGCATTTCTCGATCATAGATCTCATAGTTCCGTTCCGCTTCGGCCATAGACTGAGACCGGAACGCTACTGGGTGCCATTGTCCATCCTCTAGTTTCTGCAATAGAACCCCTCCAGTTGCAAAGCCAGACGCATCAACTTCAATACGTGTGGGACGATCGGGTTCCCATGTGACTAGGATGGGTTCCTGAGTGAACGCATCTTTGAGCATCTGAAAACCGTTCTGCTGTGCTTCTCCCCACTTCCAAGGTTGGTCTTTCTTGGTGAGATCATGTAGGGGACGAGTATGCCGTGCAAAGTCCTTGATGAAACGTCGGTAGAAGTTGGCAAATCCAATGAAGCCGCGTACATCGCGGAGGTTCTGTGGTACCGGCCAGTTGGTGATAGCTTCTATTTTACCCGAGTCCATACGGATCTTTCCGTTACCGATGATTAGACCTAAGTACTCGACTTGTGACTGTTCAAATTCGCATTTCTCGGGACGAAGGTACAGGTCATTGGCTTCAAGTCTTGCTAGTACTTCATGGACGAGTTTACGATGTTCCGTGATGTCTGAGCTGAAGATGAGGATGTCATCCAGGTACACTGAGACCTTTCCTTCCGCAATGAGATCAGCAAAGATGGAGTTCATCATTGCTTGAAACGTGGCTGGAGAATTGGTCATGCCAAACAACATCACCTTAGGCTCGAACAGCCCTCGGTTTGTCACAAATGCACCCTTCCATTCGTCATTTTCTTTGATCCGAATGTTATGGTAACCCCATCGTACGTCAAACTTAGTGAAGATTTTGGCTTGACGAAGTCGATTGGTAATGTCTGATACCAAGGGGAGTGGGTAGCGGTTTTTGATCGTGATGTCATTCAACCGTCGATAATCCTGAACAAGCCGAAGCTTGCCATCCTTCTTCTTGACGAAGAATACCGGTGAGGCCATGGGCGACTTGGATGGGACAATATATCCTTTCGCTAGGTTTTCCTCAATAAACTTGTCTAACTCCGCTTGTTCATTCGGAGACATGGGGTAGACCTTGGATCTGAACATCTTCGGGTTCTCTGTTAGATCAATCGTGTGATCCCAGGGTTGGTGCTCTGGGAGGCGCTGTGATGCTTCTTCGGAAAAGACTTTCTGGTGCCTGCGGTATTCTTCTGGAACCATCTGTTCGAATGTCTGTTGTTCTTTGGATTGATGGGCCTTAGCCGCAATATCTGTAGAGTACGTATAGCTAGCACAGGACCAAAGCTCTTCTTTGGTGTCCTGAATGATACCGGCTCTGAGCCAGGCTCGTCTCTGCTTCTGATTGGCTGTGATAGACTGGAAGGGTTCGAAGTCTTCTTCGGCTTCCAGCTCCATTTCTCCGGTAGCCCAATTGATCTTGGGGTTTGCTTTGCGAAGCCAGGGTAGGCCTAGAATGCAATCTTCTGGTCCGATGTCTGTGACCAAAAATGTTGCGTTTTCTTTGATAGCCCCAACTTGTAGTTCGAGCTCTGCTCTGTGTGTGATACGTCCTCCTTGATTTAGAGTCCCATCGATGTTGTGGAGTGGGATCTGTCTTTCTAAGGGGACCGTACGTACTCGGTGCCGGTTGACAAAGTCTTGACTTAGGAACAATGCGGTGGCTCCTGAGTCAATCATAGCTTTGATGCCCTTTTCTCTGAACACTCCTTTGAGCGTTATTGGAACTCGGAAATGCATGCTAAGCGGATCTATTTCAGGCACTATGCAAGACGACAAAGTTTCGTAGTAGTTATACATC